>JAPYYZ010000858.1:0-17657 GCA_030522705.1 Eretmocerus eremicus
ATAATGCCCAATATGGTTGTAATAGCTAACCTGACGCTTCGACCGGTGCTCGCGGTTATTGGTCGCGCGGTCGAGGCTGTTCTTGGGGTCCTCAAGGCCTGCTCCATGCCCTGGGATGTGTCGAGGGCCGACTGCGTTGCGGGCCTCACCATGCCCGTCACCGGCCTCCCTTCAAACGCATTAGCAAATCGTGTTTCATTTGAGAATTTGTGAATTTTCGGTTCGTAAGATATTTTTGCCAGTGAAGGCTCATTCGCCAATTAAGACCCAAGCCTAGTTCTATTCATGCCGGCTTAACTCCGTATAATGAAGGGTTCAGGGGAAGAAGGGGCTTAGTCCAAAAATTATTTTGTTGGGGAGAAGCTGATTTGTATCACGAGTGCCTACCTTTCTCCGTGCATTGCGCGATCTTGCAAGTGTTATATATGATCGAAATTATTCTCGGGTTGGAACGAAAATTTGCAGTAATATTCTTCTCATTGAACAGCATCGAGAATCATAATAATCCCAAAAAAGTTGAAAATGGACTTATCCCCTTATTCCCCTGAACTCTTCATATGCGTAAACCATCTTCATATTATCTGGAAGTACGTTGGAAAAACTGAAAAATGAGCTAAAGTACGTTCAATTTGGAAGTCTTGAAGGCGCGTGGTCGCGGATTAAAGGCTTTCAGCAAAGATGCAAAATGTTCTTAATCTCCTTGGAATTGCGTTAATCAGGCTCCGGAGGATTTGAATGGGAATGAATGTAGCTCATTTTCAAAAGTTTTGACAAGTTTCAATGTGAAGATGTTGACAAGAGATTCGCGGGTTGTCGGTTTAAAACGACAGGTGCCTGTGGGGGTGCGCCTTGATTATCTCAAGCTCTCACGGTCTGTGACAACAATTTATTTTACGCAGCTTTGTGATAGCTCTGACCTTCCCGCGCCAAATTAAATGTATTTTAGCGTATTTCAAATGCCTTGACATATCTTTTGAAATAAAGTCTTTCATCGAGAAGATTTTTCTTTACTTCGAGAGCATTCAATATTGAAGCAAATTTGAGTTGGAGCTGTCATAAGACTAGCTGGGTCATCATTGGTACGTGTCCTCTTGTGCTTGAAGCAAATGTAAATTTCACACAGAGAGTGAAGCCTTTCAATCATGCGTTAATTTTTGGTAATTTTAAATCAGAATTCTGAGAAAATTCTTATTCTCCATATCTTCTGATCGCATCTCAAAACACATCCCGCCATTATTCGTGTATAAGACTTCATTTATAGATATATAGAAGATCCGTCAACGTTTATTCAGATTTTTCCTCTTAGCTGTACGACAGATATCGTAAATTCATTGAAATGTCCAAAACCTTGATCAGACGGTATTTGCGCTGTGAAGGGCTGTGTATGAAGCCATCGGCTATAATCTGAGGCGGTACGACTATACACAATCTCTCGATGAGCTGACGAAGCTCGCGTCCAGCAGTTTGCTTCACGATATGACGCATACTCAGCAATGACGCGTCTAGCTTGCGCAAAGTATCATCGAGAGCGTTCAGCGAGAGATGAGAGGGAAAAAATGTGCAGAGTCGGTTTGTAATAAGGAGGGTAAAAATAGCCGATTTGCCGCAGGACCGATGACAAAAACGTGGGCGATCTCGACGCGGGTATTTTCGCGTGGGAGGGCCGATACGAGGATGTGCTGTGTAAGAGAGGATAAACACCAGACTGAGTCCTGGGTCGGAAGGCTTGGGCGGCGAGGGCCGTGCCGGGATTCCTCAGGGACGTGCCCGGTCTCGGCATCGATGCGATCGTGTCGTTGTCGAGCAAACTTTCGGCCATGCCCTCCTCCTCGCCCTCGATGTCGTCAACGTAAACTTGCAGAGTGAGCGCTCGCATCTTCAGTACCCATACCGCCTGCGAAAAATATTTAGCCAGTTGATTCGGCAGATCTTAATAATCAGATAAAAATTTTGATCTTGATTATTGTAATGAGCTTTCAATGAAGGAGATGAGGGAATCTCAATAAAAGCAACTGGCATGAGATAAGTGTTTCACGCACTGGAAAACTTTGATTCTTGGGAAATTTGCAAAATAAAACAAGGATTGCGGAGGCTTGATGTTCTTGGCCTATATTGAAGAGTTTCGCGTTACATCAGAAAAAGATGATTTTCACCATTTTTGCAGTCCAAGTCGATTTAATTTCATTCGTTTACGATTTTCTTTGCTACACGGCTTTTGAAACCAATTTCGTCGCGAGAGCTCGCAAAATTTTCGTCATTCTCACCCTGTTTCATGCACTGGGAGCATGAAACTGGTAAGGAGCAACTCATCTACAAGAATCTCAGAATTTCCTAAGGTACTATTGACTTCTTGCATAAGCGATCATTTTACGTTCTTCATTTCTGAGACTATGTAAATTCGTGTCCATTGGTCAAATGGTCATTTTGAGGAACATTTACTGGCTTGGGATGAAATTTGACACAAGCGCCATGATTGGCTGCTAAAATAAAATTGCGGGAAACAATAGACATCTGTCTTGGAGCGCAGAACAATTCCGGGACCATCTTTTAGCGATACAGCACAATTCTTTCAAATAAAATGACAAATTTCCAGAAGAATGAGACCGGGGTTCCGGAGAAATTCATCTTTTTGTATTTTTCACATGTTTTCTCGAGAAAGTTCTTCAAATCATTACAATAGATCTTGCAGTATCTATTTCAAAGGTTTCTTGAGTAATCTAATTCGCTTTAGGTCAAGCCTTAATCCAATACTTGGCGGGAGGTTTGAAATTTTTTATTTGAAAGTCTCCAAATCAAATATTTTTCACGGTCTGAGAAAATTCTTGTTGAAATTGATAGGTCACCAAAGATTCATACTTCAACCCATAAAATAGGATGAAAATGTCAATTTTCATCCCATTTTATCCAGTGACAAGTCTGATGCGGTATCGATTCACTGCAAAGTGTGGCAATCTCTCCCTGAGTCATAAAGTAATTTTTCTGCGTAATATATCACTCAGCTCATACTTATAATTATTGAATTTATTCAATAATAGCTCAATTGCATAAAATCCAGATTTAGTGATAAGTCATTGATAAAAATTCTAAAAAATGATCTGATTCCCTTTTCGTATTTGACTATCAGGGCCATCTCATAGATTTATAACATCTCAATAATCGGCGTTGCAGGAAGTGGTATTCATTGAAGTGCAAATGAATTATTTGTAGCGAATATATTCCTAGACTCGAAAATCCTTGAAAGCGCATAAAAAAGTGTATCCCATTCAAAGCAACATAACATCTCAATCATCGGCGCTGCAGGAAGTGGTAATTCATTGAAGTGGAAATGAATTATTTCTAGCGGATATATTCCTAGACTCGGAAATCCTTGAAAGCGCATAAAAAAGTGTATCCCATTCAAAGCAATATAAACATCACTCTGCAATCACAAACAAACTCCAAAATAGCGGAGCATCGACGAAAATAAATACAGGCAACGGCGTACAAAGTGCCTCTCACGCTCCTCGATGAAAAGCATTCGGGTAATTCAATATGGTCTTCGAGAGCAAAACTCATGAATACTCGATGATGGCATTCATTCAGCAAAAGCCTATTTCAAGCCCGCGGTGCGCATCGCCACAGAAACATTCGAGTATTTCACACATCATCGTCCCGAATCAGGTGTATTTTAGACGCATCAAAATGCATGCTGTCGCCGGGGAATGATGTGCAACAAACACAAGCATAGATACCTGATCGAGTGGACTCTTGCGGAGTAGCTCTGTACAGGCCGCTGCGCACTGCTCGAATTTTCTCCTTCTGAAGAGGCTCAGCGCCAGGAAAAGTTCCATACTGTTCAGCGGCTTGTCGAATGCAAACTGTCTCCTCCTCGGCGCATCGTTACACTCTAGCATATTGCTCTTATACCTATAAAATACGACCCCACAGTCGGATCGAGTATACACTCCGCTATGGAATTATCGACCCCCGCAAGCTTATACCCTGCGTGTGCCTAGTGAGCGGTAGCGCACCTGTACCATACACTCGACGTACACACGTGAACTGGTGGTCGGTTGACTCACCTGCGACAGAAACTGTACAGCGTGCGGGGTGATAGGCTGACAAGGGAGAGCCTCGGATAGAAAAAAGTGAAAGTTGTTCGGTTTCAAAAATCAAAATCTGGATCTCAGATTTGGCCCTAAGTATGCAATAAGGCTATGGTAGGGTTAACTTAGTTTCTCCAAAGGGAATACCCTAATTTTCGAACTTAAATTCTGAGAAAATGGGAAATTTCACGTTGAGCTACACTTTTTCGTCGTGGATTCAGACTTATTCTGGAAGTTTCACTGGAACTTTGGAAAAGCTCAGTATCTCCTATGGGAAAGGCTTCAGATCCAAAAATGTTCCGGGGGCAAGCGGTTTGATTTTGAAATCAAACATTTTGCCAGACTCAGGTGGGGAGTCAAATTTGATTTCACGCCCCGAATCGGGATTTGGGATGACAGGGTTCCGTTTCTGGGAAACCATCTTCCATCTTGTCAAGCTCGAATAGGTATCCGTAGCCAAATATGGGATCGACTGATCATTGACTCATGATGGAGTTGATACTGATCGAGAATAGACTATATGCTGGAGGGAAACAAATTAGAGATTGGAAGAGAATCCAACAGGAGCGCTTATCTCCTTATCATCTTCCACCGACGATGATAAGTAACGTATGTGCAATGCCGCTGCTACGTGGAGAAAGGACCCAACATAGACCAGGACTTTTTTGCTTCCACAGCAAATGAAGTATTCCAACTGGATCCGGCCTCGAACAATTCCAATGATTTTGTGACATTCGGTATCAGCTTTGTTCAAAGGAAACATTGTTCTTCATATAAAAATACGATAAATGCACATCTGATTGATCCGGAGAATTCAGCTCAGCTAGAAATACGTGGAGATCTCAGAACTTCAAGCTCACGAACCTATTATATTATTTCCAGAAAAACGCAACGCCGGGTGGATAGGATGTAATTGGCGTATAAGAGCACTTTCCAATCAATACGATCCTTTTTGCACCAACTCTCTGGGGATTACAACCAATTTATTATATACGCTGCTAAAAGAGACTAGCAAAATGTTTTCTCAAAGCGGTATCATATATCATAATTTTTCTTTCTCCTGCCATTATAGAAATAGTACAAATTAGTTATGAGATATTGACAATATTCAATTGATTTCCATTTCATTTGTATTTTACATAATAAGTTATTTGCAATCACAAAATTTTCAAAGCAAAGCAAGAACGGTTAAGAATATTGAGCATTTAGAGAAGGAAGAATCAAATAGATAAAAAATACATGATACTGAAAGGAAAAAGTTTGAAGAAGATTGGCTAGCCCGAATAAAATGCTTTCTCTTTCAGAAACCAAAGCATCATCTGAAGAAGTCCAGCAATAAGCATGTTTCAACCAGATTTCAGAAATTCAGCCCACGTAACGTGATTGCCTGGGCTTGAGAATCATGGCATTACACCAGTGGTCCGCAGCATCTTTCCTCAGACTTCCATCGGCAGGCAATTGCGCTAACATGGCCCCATGACCTCGAAATCCCAAGAAAAGTCGTATTTCTATCGGATTGTCACAATTATAAGACAACTCAACGTGAATGCCTGGACTTGGAGCCATGCCATATTACTCGCGATGGCCCAAAAAAATTATAGCACAGGCTTTCATCGCCAGGCAATGGCCCTAAGACGGCCCCATAACCTGAAAATCCCAAGAAAAGTCCTGTTTCCATCAGATTCCAGCGATTCAGCTCTCAAGGCAAATCCTCATAGTAAATGGGCATTGCCCTTTCAGGAGATAGAATAATAAAACCGTTCATAAGCTGATCATCACAGAAAAAATGTGCTAAGCACCTGCAAGTAAGCCCTGTAGAAGTATGACTGATTTTCTACTAAAAACAGTGTAAAATAGTTAAAAATCTGAGTGGTTTGGCGTGCTGTAATTCTAAACGGAGGACGTGTTCTAAAAAATGCCGAGACACATGTCGAATGATTTGGCACCAAAAGCAAAATCCTGAAGTCTTATGAAAATCCATGACACGCAGGGTTGGTGCTTCCCTTGTCAGAGAAGTCATTCACTTCAAATTTGTAAGGAAGAAACAACCGCAATCACGAAGAATCACTGATCTGGCCTAATTGGTCTTTGCTACTTTCGAACAATAAGCTCGCAAAGCTCGCATCTCGTCACTGCATATACAGTACATGTGTAACTGCTCCCTCGTCAGAGTACACATAGTGTACTTGGTAATCAGTTCAATCAGTGCTGAGGCTCGACAGAGAGCGTCAGGGGCTCCATTTGCACGTGCACGTATACGCGATACAGGGAACGAGAGGGACCTACACCTACTCTCATCTCCATATCGCGCTAGTCGTGTGTCAGCGTCCGCAATACGCTCATCTTCGACGTGGACGATATGACGAGGCCTGCCTAGCCAATGGTACATTGCTTGAGCTCGGTTGAATCGGTAAGACCATCGCATGATCTTCTGGTGCTTCGGTCTCGATAGTGGAAATTGCAAAGCTTCCACGTGCGCTTGAAAGGCAGGAAGGACAGCACATGGATGGAGCCCAGTTCTGACGGCGTTGATTAGCCGATTGTATGAGGAGAGGCCTGTGTCCCTTTGGTGGCCCTGTTCCGTCGCTCGTTTAGCCGCATCTGCTCTCGGGGCGCTCATTTAAATGCGTCGCAAGGTCAATAATTGCACCGCACACGGGCTGTCGATGCGCTCTACGCCTATAACTCATTCAGGTGATGGCGCTCGCGCGACAAGCCATGCTGCTGGAATTTCCTGTGTGAAGCAACGTGATCTAAGCTCATCGCAATTTGTGCTTTTCCTAGATTTTGTGACAGTGAGTAGTTGTGTCGTGGTGTGTTGGTTTGGGTGATCTCAACGCAGACTGCGTTGATAGGTGGTATTTGGTCGCGTAAATCATTTACTTTCTTCATCAGCTCTGATCCCATTTGTAAAGGGCATTGGTTACTTGTAGGTCAACTCAGGATCTGGGGGAAGTCTTTTCTGAGTTAATCCTTTCTACACGAAAATTCCGTATTGGTTGGAAAAAACCCTGCTGGTGGAATTATGAATCGAGGCACTGAAAATAAGACCCTTGAATTTTTTCAGAATTTTCTGAGTACCCCAAGTGGCCGAAAATACATGTCCCCAAAAGGAGACATCCGTCTCATAATACAAGAATTTTGGTTATAGTGAATGCTTGATATGTAGCGAAATGACGATCATTGGTTGGAGTGAAAAATGAAGAATCATTCAAGTAAAGACGAGAAATTTATTCATTGACATGAAATTATATCTCTGTCCATTCCCTATAGAGAATCAAGGATCTTGCTCAAGCGTAGTCTCATTTTTGCACCCAGTTACTAAATTTTCATCAAGGAGAAATCTGATAAATTGAGCGAGGAACTACAGTCTATCTAGTTTCTATAAGAACGACTTAATATTTCTATTTCGATGCTCGTGGATTCGCAAATTCGTGTTCAATGTAGGATGGATGACCGACGAGATAGCAACTTTTAATCAACGGATGTCCCCAAAACGGGACAACCTACTTATCAAGTCTAGCTCTTCACACATGGTACCAATCGAAGGGAAAAAATTTGACACCGTGATTGACCATTTGATGGAGCTACAGAAATTTTTTTAGGTCAAAAGAATCAGTACGGATCCGTGGAAAAAATCTTGAAGAAATTCAAATGTTGAGGGTACTTTCTACGATTTTTCGGCGACCGTTTTCATGAACGTGGATCGATTCTGGAGCTATTCCAACTCATGTGAAGCCTCAATTTGAAAGTTCTGATCCCGGAATGACTGGGTTTGAATTTTAGATATCGAATTTGAAAGAAACAATACACTCTGGGGACTTTTAGTGCTCCTGTGAGCTCATACAGCTCTTGAATATGCGAATCAAAAATCCAAGGTCCAAATCGTGTCATCTTCTTCAACCAAAACCATTCTACCACTATTGGCTGAACATTTGTCTTCAAGTCGGGCACTCAGGTGATCGCCTCGGTTGGGTGATCAGCTGTGTAATTCATAAGTGACATCGCATCCCTCTAGACTAAGAGAACCAAAATTCCGTGTGACCCCATTGTTATGTCTATTCTGAGAAAAATAGTTCAGTAGGGGGTAGAACTAAACAGTGAATAATTTGTCATTATCGTCATAGTTAGATCCATGAATGAAAGTATATCTCGGGCTAAAAATACGGAAGTCAACACGTGAATAAGAGAAACATGACACAAGCATCACTTACGACGAGTTGAATGACGCTTTCAGAGCGACCTAGTTCTTGGGCATCTTTAACATGTGTAAACCATCTTATGCAACTCGATTAACTTTTGATCACTCCGATGTACCATCAGTGAAATTTAAGTCATTCATCTACTGGATCAACGTATTTTATTTATCATGAAGTCCTCAGCATGGGATAGAACTTTACTTTGCTTCCGTGAAGTATGATATGAATACTGAGTTGAGAAGAATCGAGCCGAGTCTGTCCAAAGCGTAATTCTGATTTTACCAACGAAATCAGAGAGTGAATTTTGGCTGCTATGTCGTGTGCAGCTATGCTGTGAAGTGATCAATGCATTATGAATGTGTTTACTTCAATAAATAGGTACTATAACTAAGAACAGGAACTCCAACTGAATCGAGTATCATATAGTAAATCTTCCAGCTTATATGAGCCTTTGAGAGTTGGGACTTGGTTTCTTAAACATATTCACGGCTAGAATCAAATCTACCGAATTGTAAGCCACATTGAATGAAGAATGTAAGGTCGTATACAACGAAGTATACAATTACAAGAATTATTCGAGATACGTTAGATCCTGCACCAATACCGAAAGAAACTTGACTATTCATAAGTCAGAGACTCATGATATCAGAGAATAGTGTTCTGAAGAGGGAAATGCCAATCTCATGAATCGCAGAATTGTACAGAACCGTGTGAAACTAAATTCTTCTCACCAATCTTACAATTAGTCAAAAGTAAACTATTAACTTACTATCAACATGCTGGAACTCACAGTCAAAACTATTCTCTTTTTAATATGAAGAATCTAAACAACATTATAAAGAGGTACCCACAGTTGGATTCGATATGGTTCAATCCTTGTGGAAGCTATAGGTTCTATTCTTGGTTTGCTTACTATAGATGAGAGACTTTAATGCGAGTAGTAAATGCCGACTCACAATGGATTCTCTGTACGGTACAAAACAATGTATTACAGAACTGGAATTTCGTTGGACCAAACACTCTGGCATAGTCCCTTCCTCCACAAAATAATGAAGTTCTCAGAGTTTTATCTCTATTAATAGACATTCCCAAAAGATTGGTACTTTTTTGTGATCTCATGTAATGATTACTCGCACTCGATCTTTGTTAAAAATTACGATCGATATCTATCCTCCTATAATTTAATCATAAGATTATGATCATGTATTTTGTGAATGGCACGTTTATTATATCGAGCCACGGTCAACGTAGCCATGCGCCGTCATAAAACGACCGTTCCTCCTGCAAAAATTGCGAAATTATAAGTTTGCTCAACATTTTACGTTCATAAACTCATTCTTTTCGGCAGTTGGGGATTTGAAAATGTCGATCGTGCAAGATGATCGAGACAGTTCCAAAATGGCAGTACTAGATAATACAGATAGTTCCGGAGCCTTGGGCCATGCAAGTGACTCACAAATCCCAAGCAAGGATTCAAAGGAGCCAGAACGTGGATCATGGGCCAACAAAACAGAATTTCTATTATCATGTGCAGGCTATGCTATTGGCATGGGCAATGTGTGGAGGTTTCCCTACCTGTGTTACAGAAACGGAGGAGGTATGATTCCAAATCTTCCCATGATCTTTATATTAGAGTTTTAAGGCGCAAGAGCAAAATTATGGGGGTTTTAACTGGCTATGCTCAGAATAAGTGTAATTAAAATTGACACTTCAACAAGAAATGTGAAATTAGCAACAAACCTCGCCCTTCTTTTTACCTCTCTTAGAACAGAATGCGTGGTTTTGACTTATTCCAGCGAAATTGCAGGCTTCATGTAGTCCGAGCATGTAATTTCATGCTCAAAGACAAAGAGAAATGACAGCGATAAGCCAGTGCGCGAGACGAGTCTTTCAGACAGTCTTTTGGTACAGATAATTGTTTTTTTCCGGAATCACGGTAAAGGATCAATGTCCCGAGGGAAAATAATGCTCGCTTTGATATGTACTCGGCTAGAGCTTGATGACTGATGCCGAGTTTCTCGATTGGATAATTTACCCGGTACACTTATCCTAGTTTGTCCACGGTGTATACTCATGTGCTTGCAGTATGCCACAGCTAAATTATCCTATGCCCTTGGAGATATTCTCCATCGCCATTGTTCCCTGCTGCGCTGCAACTCATTACAAGCTGCGTATACGTGTATGTCAGCCATCGGAGCTTTACAGTATGCGCGTCCGCAAAACAATACACTCTCCATCATGCCTCTCTCAATCTCTGCATGTGCTAATATCTCCGACGCCGCGTAAAGTTAACGCGTGACTTCTCGGTTCAAGCGCATTCTAGTCCCTTATCTATTCTTTCTTCCATGTTCCATTATAGCTTTCTGACATCTATCTTTCAATTGACTCGATGAAAGTCAGACGCGTATCTGACTTGTGCCGATTGGTTTAAATGCGAGGTGTGGATTTCAAGAGCTTACGAGACTCCTGACATGCTTCAGAAATAATAAAAAAAATGTGTTGGCCTTTATACAAGTACGATTGCCACGAAGAATTTGTAACGCTTTAACTAATTTGTACGATACATGAATTTGTCAAAGTGAATCCATAAATCTATCAAAATCTGCAGGAGCTTTCTTGGTGCCTTATTTGCTGATGCTGTTTCTTTGTGGCATACCCTTATTTTTTCTCGAGTCCTCAGTTGGACAGTTTGGAAGCACAGGTTGCATTACGATATTCCGTATGAGCCCTATTTTCAAAGGTATTTAGTGTCAAGTCTTCTTAATGATAATAATCTGAGGCCTTTTCGGTGAACAAGATACTATTTTTCTGCACAGGAGCTGGGTTCGCAATTGTTATAGTAAATGTCATCTGCACGATGTACTACAATGTTATTATTTCGTATCCATTGTATTTTTTGGTCATGTCTCTGAGAAGGACACTGCCGTGGGAGGAGTGCGATAATCCCTGGAATACTTATAGCTGCCTAAAGGTATCATATCATATTTGATGATTTGATTCAAATTGGACATCGTCTAATACTACATAGAATGTATTATTTTGTACATCGTCTTCAGTTAGGAAGTGAAGCTTACTTAGATTATAACGTATCAGATAAGGTTCGATTGGTCGAGCACACCAAAACACCAGCAGATGAATTTTTCCAGTAAGTTTCCAATATCTTGTAATCAATTGCAGTCAAGCATTAGCTCAGAATCATCTTAATTCCAGTCACCATGTGTTGAAGATATCGGAGAGCATCAATGATATCGGTGGCATCGTTTGGCCTCTTTTTATATGCAATCTGATATCATGGATAGTCATTTTTCTTTGTATTTCTAACGGCGTGAAGACTGTTGGCAAGGTATGAATTCGTTTGATGACGAAACCAAAGCATCCGACAGTTACCCCAAGTCAACTTCCACAGGTCGTTTATTTCACTGCGACCTTCCCATTCTTCATCCTCTTCGTCCTTTTCGTCAGGGGCATAACGTTGCCCGGAGCTATGGATGGAGTGCTGTTTTACATAATGCCGAAATGGAGTGAACTTTTGAACTTGAAAGTGAGTTATTTGAAGTTTCTTCTTTTGCCTTAATTCCAAACCAGAGATTACATTAGCTAACAAAAGCAAAATGTATTCGTTACCAAATCAAGAGAATGGGTGGTAGGAAATTAAGAACGAGAAATTGTCTATAAACAAACAATTTCGATCATTTATATAGGTCTGGGCAGATGCAGCCATCCAGATATTTTTCTCTCTTGGTCCGGGTTGGGGTGGAATCGTCAATATGGCCAGTTACAACCCATTCCGCAATAACAATCGCTTGTGAGTGTCATGTCTTTGTGTCATCCTAGATAGAAGAGTTTAATAGATACAATATCTTGTGCATTGCAGAATGATTAATGCCGATTTAGTGCATGCTCTCAATGACATACGACTTTGCATGCACTCACATCAGTCTCTGACGTTGGTTTATACCTCTAATTTAGGGATTCAATTTTTGTGCCAATTCTCAACTGTGGAACGAGCATATTCGCTGGATTTGTCGTGTTCTCAGTACTGGGTTTCATGGCCCACAAAACCAGACTTCCTGTCTCGACTGTCGCCACCGGAGGTAGATGCATCTTTCTTAATTTGGATTTCATCATGATATCATTCCATTACATAGGAAGATACTTGATTTTGCAGGTCCGGGTTTGGCTTTTGTGACGTACCCAGAGGCAATCACGATGCTTCCCTTCCCTCAGCTCTGGGCCGTTCTATTCTTCTTCATGCTGTATCTTTTAGGAATGGATAGTTGCGTAAGTTTGTATTCATTTCAATTATTGTTCACTTTTCATCATGAAATTCGTCAATCAACATACCTGATTCCCAACAGTTTGTCCAGATTGAGGCCATCATCTCGAGCGTGACAGATGCTTATCCAAGATTGAGAAGCCACAAGCCTAAAGTCACCGTAGTGTCGTTACTGATACTCTTCCTAGGATCCATTATATTTGTCACGAATGTGAGTCACAGTCGCTATCGTAGACCAATTTTCGTTATCATCATCTTGCGTGTCATACGTTACTCATGGACTACATTGTATTCTAGGGTGGCATGTACATTCTTCAAATGTTCGATTGGTATGCAGCGTCTATTTCTGTAATTTTGATATGTATTGTCGAGGTCATCGTTGTGGGGTGGACCTACGGTAAGGATTTCATCAATCAAATTCGATACAGACTGCTGCAATACGAAAACGAATAAGTTCATTTTGATTTTTGGGAAAGAGAATTGCATGAAACAGCTCAGTCTGATGATTATGAGTCAGAAACACCTTCAAGGCGTTATGTGAAACAAATATTTAGCTCATCTTTTGATCCCAAGGGAAATGACCGAAATGTCCTTTCCAGTTTTCCAAAGGTCAAAATATTTTCATATGGAGTTTCAGTTCGCAGTTGTCTGTAGTATATCCAAGAGCTTTTGCAGTTTTATTATTTTTTGGGCTTTTTAGGGTGTGACAATTTTGTTCGTGATGTAGAGTTCATGATAAATGAAAAATTACATTGGTGGTGGCCTCTTTGCTGGAAATACATTACACCAACGATTCTCTCAGTGAGTTGA
The DNA here is from genome assembly GCA_030522705.1 of Eretmocerus eremicus. Classification (NCBI taxonomy): domain Eukaryota; kingdom Metazoa; phylum Arthropoda; class Insecta; order Hymenoptera; family Aphelinidae; genus Eretmocerus; species Eretmocerus eremicus. Next base: position 13,371 of record JAPYYZ010000858.1, read on the forward strand.
TTTCCATTTTTCACCCGATATTAAATAAAATGAGGAAATAAGAATTGGTAAGATAATAACTCTAGATTTCATAAAGTTCAATCTATAATTCCAGTTCATATTTGTTACAACCATATTCTTCAATACAAGATTGAGTTACAACGGTATCGATTACCCAGATTGGGCTATTGCGCTCGGATGGTGTTCGTGCTTGATTAGCATGATCTGCATACCTGCCTATGCCGCATTCTTCTTACTTTCTCGCAAGGTAATTTTGTAATCTTCCAATCAGCGAGTTATATCGCTGGCGAATCGCTCTGATTCATTCACTCAACTGACATTCATGCTCGTTTCAGGGCACGCTCGAAGAAAAGCTTAGATATGGCACGAGTCCAACAAGCAAATGGGGCCCCGACAAGAAAGAAGATCGCGAAGAGTGGGAAAAACTCTTGAAAAACCAGACATTTACTGATTGCTCACTAGACAGTAATATCGGAATCACAAAATGTTGAGCAAATAGTTTCATGAGTAAGAGAGCAGAGTAGAGATGAATTCAAGATGAACTCATAACTCTTGAGACCTTATCTTGTGAAAAGAAGGAAAGTTCAATTCGTGTACATTTGATATTGTAGATTTTGTATCTAAATGAGTGAAGTTAAATTGATTTTTTGGATAAATATACATCAATCATAGGCCTATCTGGTACATTTCACGTAAATCATCAAATGAAAGAAACGAGGAAATCTGTAGTCAAAATCGTTATTGAGTTGAAACAATCATTTTATGATAAATTCTTCAATACAATGAGGAAACTCAGAATCATACAGTCTAAACATGTCGTTTCTCATTCATGGCTAAATCATCTGGTATCGTTAGATTGTCTTCATTATTTGGCAGGTTATCTTGATTCATCTCGGACATCACCGATATATTTTTACTGCATATTTATTTCGCCTGCCTCAAATCTTTTGGCTCATATTATTTTATTATAATTCCATGATATGACTGTGGCAGCCAAAGTCTTCCCTGAAAGTGTTCCAAGTTTCAGAAAACCAAAATCGATATCAGCCACAATCTGGACAATGATATAATATCAGTTGTCGCTCAGTCCCGTCGGACAATTACAATAACAAAGCGTTTCACTCACTAAATTCTTAGTTAACCTCAAATCAGTGCGTACCTTGAATCTTATCATTCCGTCCAAACTCGAATTTCGCGATGCCCGAACCATGCTGCAAGAAGAACCCAATCCAAGCCAAGAGTCAAAAAGCTCCAATGGATCCAAAAAAGTCGGCCGCTCCCGAAAAAAAGAGCACGCGTCGAGGCAAAAAGCGCAACAAGATCAAGTTCCACAAGAAACCCGACGCAAAAAAAGCTCCAGCTGACCAAATGAGCTTGCAAGCACCGAGCGAGGCCAAGGCCAAAGTCCTGGGCCCTACGAAGAGCGAACTTTTGCGGAGGAAGGAGGCCAGGCTCAAGCTCATGTTTTCTTCGTCGTTCGATCCTTATGATCAGCCGCTCGGCTGGTGGGAGCAGGAGCACATCAAATACGCGTGAGTTTTGAGCTTTTTCGCGGGAAGCTTCATCAAGTTTGAATATTGGTGCACACGGATGCGAGTGACTGTCTTGCTCATGACTGTGCCGAATATCGCGTGATAGTCGCAAGGTTGGGCCTCGTGTAAGCTGTCCGTCGATTTAAAACGCCTCACGTGCCAGACAGTGTATGCACGCGTCAGATCCGATAGCTGATGGACAGCCGAGAGTTTTAGCCTCTCGCGCGATCATTATACCTCGTTCGCCGCCTTGGAAGCGGGGAATATTTCAGTTTTTGAGCGGAACGCGGGAGTAACGTTGGGTACCATGTGCTAGTCTAGTCGTTTTGGTTTGCTTGGGTGTATCGTCATTTACGAATAGCAGTATGCGAATCAGCTGCGGAGTTCGTAGTTGTGGAGGAAACAGTGGTGTATAGCTGAGCTCCTAATCAGCTGATCAATAGTGATGTTAACAGTGAGAGTGAAGCATCAGTTGGAAATGCTCTCTCATTTATAAGATAGTGGTACACCAAAAATGCCCATCACAGAAATGCCTCTAAACTTTGTGAAAAAGTAATTCCAGCCTATATGAGTACGTTTTCGAAATTTCAGAACAATTGACCACCTCGTTTCGGAGATTACAGACATAAAAAATTGGAGTGTTATGACATTTTATATAACATTGCGCTCAAGGGAGCGATCGTGGAAAAGACCACAAAATGGGTCCCAGAAAACTGAAGAGAAATAAACTCATGCAACGATAAATCTTATGGATACCTTCACTCAAGATTAACGATGTAGTTTTAAAATTTCGCTATCAAAAGATGTAGAGTTGCAAGCCGAGTCTCACGCGTAACCGATTCTAAAGTGGTCCATCACGCGGATTGTGCTTGCTTCTGTTTTTGAGGGCTTTGTTACTCATTTTCGTATGACATTTACTGGAAGAAACACCGTGATTAGTTATTTAAATGATTTTCAATAAATTTATGTAAATTGAAAGATTCTAATCGATACAGGAAAATAATGATATTTTGTTACGGTCTCCTCTTCAAGCTCACGTTTTCATCTGAAAGCAAAGGGTCCATTCTTATCAATTTCCCGCAGTTGATTAGGCAAAAGTGCCATCTACTTTAATAATTTTGACAAGTATTTATTCACATTACAAGTGAAATCACATCTCGAAAAATCTGTATTCCATCGTCGTGCATCGTATCTTCCTTCTTTTTGAAACTCTTCAGGAGAAGTAGGTTCCAACGACACAAGTGCTCACTTACGGCAGCACAAAACCCGGTAAAGACTAACTTTTTGAAAAAGTTTGAATTAAAATACTGCTCTCATAAACATTAAATTTCTCACAGGGCAAAAATGAAGCTCAAAATATGTTTTTCCAAATGAAAACGTGAATTTTCACGAGGTCCAAGCTCCCAAAATCAATCGCGAGTCAGGGTTTCAATCTAGACACCCACACGAATTACACCATATGGATACGAGCTCACCCTTTATAGCACCCGATTACAAACATGCCGAGTCTCGCGCGTGCGAATATCGCGTCGCGACGATCAGCATCAGATAGCATCGCCAAATATCGAGTCGCTCCCAACGAGGCTATAACAGCAGGTGCTATCGGAGAAACGTTTCGAGAGGCACGTTTATTCCTCGTCCGAAAGAGACGTCGAGTGAGGCTCGTCCGTTCTCGAATTGTGGATCCCCATGGCCCAGAGTTTTTGGGCGACGGTCGAGCTGCTCGCGGACGCCTCGTTCCGAGTTCAGCCGTTCGACGATGACGTCGACGACTGGCTGGAAAATGTGTCGAGTAGGCTCAGACCTGGACTCGACGGGGCTGAATCCAGTGTGGCCAAACGTCGGCAGATACAGGATGACGAGGGCAGCGTTGACTTTGGGAACGTCGTCGAGTGCAGGTAGATTGATTTGTGTGAGTGAGGGTTGGGGTATGTGTGAAAGGACTTTTCAGAGAATTTTTGAGTTGATTCTATTTCGGTGAGCGTCTGGGTGGTGATTGTGTGATTCGATTGAGTTTTCAAAGCCGTGGAATATATGCCATCGAGTCAGGTAATATGACCATTCTACGAACTGAGAAGCCGCCGTGGCCTAGTGGATATGGTCCTGGGTTCGATGGTCCAGCTGGAACCAATGTGAACTTTCATGAGTATCTTTTCGGTGGCTTTGGTGGTTTGGAGCTTACCCAAATTTGTAGATCCCGCAAAATAACCTTGAAAACAGACTGAGAATGGGCCAATGAAAAGAAAATAAATTTGCGCACGGGGATACTTATTGTTAGCGATGCTGGAGATTTTTGCATGTATGGATGTTGAGAATTATAATGACAGAAAGATAAAATCCTGTGAATCCTAAACAAGTCAAAATAGCACATTCTTCAATGAAATAGTATCGAGAGAGTCTGACAGGGGTCAGATCAAATTTCCGAATTTCAAACAATCTATGCGCATTGTCAGACAGTTTGTAGCGCGAACAGACCGAGAGCCATGATCATGAATCTTACGTGTGCAATGTCACAAAATACGTGAATTGTAATCAATATTTTTTAGCTCGAAACCGAAGATCATATTCAAAGTTACGATTTCTAGGTTAGAGCTTACGATGTAAAATTATATTGTCACACCATATTACAATATTACATGACAAATCTTTAGATAAGAAACTCATCTTTTTTCAGTCCACTGAGCACCCATTTGTCTTGGCTAAGGCCGCAGTATTTATCACCCAAATACAAATAGTTGCTCACTGGATCGAGAAA
>JAPYYZ010000859.1:0-24505 GCA_030522705.1 Eretmocerus eremicus
CCCTTCGGGCGCGGGGACTTGGGCCTATTCCCGATCCGGCCAATAATAAATGACTTGTGACCCCTTTCGAGGCAACATAACCTCGAAATCTCCGTCACAGGATCAATTACTATTCACTTTACTGTCAACGTCGACGATTCAATATGATGATGATTTGGATTGGAACTCCATCTATTCTTCTCATGATTCTGAAAAGTATTGTGAGGAATAATATGTTTTTGTTATTATGTTTCAACAAGCTAATTGATCAATATCTCTCATGTTTAGAGAAATAGTTAGATCATGGAAACTCCGCAATTCACTTTGCATAAAAGTTAGCAATGAGTATATATAAAATAAGTATCTTCATCAATGAAGATGGGAACAATTGAGTATTTCTGAGAGTTATCCTATGGATTCACCGATACCAAACATGATATTCGGCTGTGATCAACGAAAAATTTGGGGGTTACAAATTGCTCCTTGATATTATCATAACAGAATTGATTCTCTCAGACCAGGAAATTTGCTTTTTCATGAAATTCTTGATGCTGAAACTTGTATCAAGTTATGATCATCTTGAACCATCAACCAGTATTTCCACTTTCAAGGAGAGGACGTGACCTCCGGAAGCCCAATTTTGCTGGGAATTTGTTTACACATTAATTGGACCGAAAAAGAAACCGCATTCATATTGAACGCTTCCACGACAGACGGTGGCCTTTCCACCTCGAGGTTTCCTCATTCAAACAAGCGATAGTCCAACTGTTGTGTTGGTGATGATACTCGCGGTTGGACTGTTTGACTGTTGGACTTTAGCATGGCGAGTATACCTATATGTGCAACTTTTTAACATGAGTCTATATAGGCAATGTTGATGTTTTACACTGTATCCTTGGAGGAGAAGCCTATTGGATCCAACCAGAAAGTACGGGTGTCTTTTTTTGGCCCGAAGGATGCGTGAAAGAAATCCCGGCAAGATTGGGTTTCCGTGGATTGGGCCCTCTCCTTGTTCGTAGAGAGATCCCCCTCGTCGCTTTGCGGCTCGTGGGTAAGGCGTTGCTCTTGAGTGTGAGAATTCCAATTTGTGGGGGAAGTAAAACTTCGGCATCGTTGATTAAAATGAGATATGAGAAATTAACATGCAGACTGTTTCTTCATCTCAGGTTCGAGAGAATAACGAACCGCGATTTTGATTGCGGAGGGATCGTGATAGACTCGCGTGAACTCAACAATAGCCTCAAGTAAGGCCTCAAGTAGCCGCAAGTAGACAATGGGATGATTTCTGTCACCGCATTCTGCCTCTTTGCAGCCGGCAGGATCACGATGGTCTTTCGCGATACTTCATTCGGGCATGAATGCTGGATATTTCATGTCCGGCAATAACCCGAGTACTTCCACTCGTTCACAATGATTTTTCACTGTGAGAATCCATCGCTGAATCGATTTCCAACGATTCTCCCGGCTATCTGCAATCCGCTATCGCAATTTACATCACAGGGTTTCATCACAGGGAACGGCCCAAAATCCACGACAGCGATCTTAGCGGCCATTTCCAATCCTCTATCTGGCTGCAAACGATGGAAGATGATCTCCATAACGTGTCCCGAATGAATTTGAGTCGGCACGAGTTCGAACCCATTCGGGGAATCCACCCTCATCAGTCCAGTTGGCCCTGTACTGAAACCTGACCCGATGGATCCGTGCCAAAGTCGTTCCCGTCCATCCTCACGGCTATCCCCAATCCTCTTTCTGGTCGCAAATGGTAGGTTCTCAATCACAACTTGCATTTTGAGTGGTTCTGAGTCGGCACAGGGAGGCATTTGGTACTGGAATTAGCGATTATGAGTGGAGTTCCAGTATTCATCCGCAGGAGCCGGCGAAGAATCGATCCCTAGGATCTTGGCGACCGTCTCCAATCCTCCTTCTGGACGCAACCGATAAACGATGATCCTGATAACGTGTTCCGAGTGATTTTTAGTCGACACGAGATCGTTTCATGCATTGGATCGATCCTCATCGGCATCGTCTCATTCTCCACACGAAACTGGATCGCGATACCCCTCTCGTAAGCAATCCTCGCGGCCATTTGCAGTGCTCTCCTTGGTCGCAATCCATAGGTCTTCGATGTCAGCATGCATTCACGGTGTTTTCGAGATGGCGAGAAGATGATTCCGTCAGTCGGATTCGTGATTCATGTCTGATTCGTGACATTCTCTCACTGCAACCGGCCCAAAATTGACGCCTAGAGTCTTTGCGGCAATTCCCGATCCTTCATCTGGTCACAAATAATGGACAATAGGGCCAATACGTAATCCAAGAACTTCGGAGTTGGCACGAGTTCATTTCCATATCCAAAGTCCACCCGCACCGATGGGCTCGACATTGTCGGTAAATTTCGCCCCAATCTGACTCGAGGATCCTGTCCCAAAATGGATCTCAGCGACCTTGGCGGCCATCCTCAAACTTCTCTTCGGTCACGCATGAAAGATTTCTGATGACAGAAGGTATGACAATCGATTTTGAGGTAGCACGAGCACAGATTCATAACTCGAATCGATGAATAGCGCTCGATTCATAGTTCGTTCCAAAACGATCGCGACGAATGACCCTCCGTATGCTCGGCGGCTACCCCCGAACCTTCACCTGGTCACGAAAACTAGATCTCCCTGGTCGAGGAGCGCTTAGACTGATCCGGCGCTGGCACAATGACAGATCCGGGTCGAAAATCCATCACCGCCTACGGCTGAGGAGTAATCATCAACAAAATCCGCCCCCAATCAGCTTCCCAAATTTCCTGGCTGCAATTTCCGGTCCTCTACCTGGTCGCAGATGATGGAAAATGAGGCCCAGAACGTATTCCAAGAATTTTGGAGCTTGTACGAGTCCATTTTTCCCCGAAGAATTAGTCCGCACCCATTAAGTCGACATCGTCGGTAAATTTCGCCTCAATCTGACTCTAGGATCCTTTCTCAAAATGGATCTAGGCGACCTTGGTGGCCATCCCCAAACCTCTCTTAGGTCACTTATGGAGAATATCCGATGTCATAAAGTATGACAATCGATTTCGAGGTGGCACAAGCACGGATTCGTAACTCGAATCGATGAATAGCGCTCGATTCATAATTTTCACTAGAATGATCTGGACTGAAATCGACCCTCCACATCCTCGGCGGCTACCTCCGAACCTTCTCACCCTCTCCAACCTGGTCACAAATGCGAAATCTCTCTCGCCAAGGAGCACCTAGAGTACCTTGACGGTGGCACAATGAGAGATTCGGGTCAAAAATCCATCACCGCCCACGGCTGAGTAGTAATCATCAACATGATTTTGCCCTCGATCAGCTTCCGAAATTTTCTGGCAGCAGTTCCTGATCCTGTATCTGGTCGCAGATGATAGGCAATAGGGCCAAAAACGTCATTCAAAAATTTCGGAATTGCCACGAGTTCATTATCATATCAAAAATCTACCTGTGCCGATGAATTCGTCATCCTCAGCCAATCCCGCCGAAATTTGACTGGAGAATTCTTCCTTGAAATTGATCTCGGTGACTTTGGCGGCCATTCGCAAACCTCTTCTCGGTCACGAATGAAAGATATTCAATAGCATGAGGTATGATAATCGATTTCGAGATGGCACAAGCACGGATTCATAACTTGGATCGATTGATAGCGCTTGATTCATAGTTTTTTCTGAAATGATCTGGACAAAATCCGACCCTCAACATGCTCGGCGGCTACCCCCGACCCTTCACCTCGTCACAAATGAAAGATATCATTATCCAGAGGGCATAAAATCCATTTTCATGATGGCACAAGTAGCTCAAGACGAGCCTCCACTACTCAGTCCGTGTGATGGACCTCTGATTCTGCTCAAATTTAGCTTATAACTATATTTCGAACACAAAAAGTCGCTCTAATCGGAATTCGCGCAAACCCATCTTGTAGAGCTGAAGAGAACGAGGAGATTCCATTTTGAATCATACCGATAGCTCAAATACTCGCGCGGCGACGATTGTTTCCCAAAATTACTGTTTTTGCCCCACTGTGCGACGACGATTAAGACGCCGTTGGAGCTCGGATCTTCAGCGAGAAAGAAGTCTATACTCGATCCGGCGAAATGCGAGAAAAGCTTCGAAGACTGGTTCGCGGGGTATTCATACTCCAATTCCTCATTGCTTGTGAAACAAGTGATTCTCACATTCATCACATTTATATTGGCTCTAATGGTCAAATAATACCAGTGTATACACGCGTATTGCAAAGAGTGCAATTCAGATGATATATTTCCTTCTTCTTTTCTTTGGTGGACAATAGGGGTAATCTGCTCGCAGACGTCGTGGAGGATTGCGCTTCTGGGTTTGCACAGAACACGGCCCCGCCCAAACCCCCCTTTAACATCCACCATTCCATAACCAACCCACCCTGAAACCGCTTGCGCATCACTTCGGGGTGGGAGGAGCGTCACGTGCTCGTAAACGTAGCTCTCCACTGTGTCGACTCTCTCTCCTCCACTCATCTGAGAAGGACTCCAAATTCATCAGATGATTATACCGATCACATATGTATGACAGATTTATGCAATTACTGCCGCGGGATTAATGTTCAAGAGTTGATTTCGCGGCTGGTCTCGTGCATCAGCTAAACGAAGAGACTTGAATTCACCGCGATTGCGACACGTGGAAATAAGCTTTCTAAACAGGGAATCGATCAAGTTCTGCCGCTTGGAAATGTGGTCTATGACGTGGCTGGGCCATATACGCACTGCACTAAGGAGGCAGAACTATAGAGACCTACCCGACCGCGGTTGATCAATTTTCATGCTAACGATCTGGCTCGAAGGTCATCGGTCGTCAGCATCCCGCGCGATAGGAATCACCATAGGGAAAACTCACAATGGCGACGTCTATCAAATAATTTCGGTCATACTTACGTTTTAGCTGAATAGCCCGTTAGAGCAAAGTAGATATATATATATGTATATGAAACCCTTGTGGTCCAAAATCAACGGAGCGGCTAGTCGCCTGCGTCCGAGATCGTCTCCTGCTGGCAAACTCGAGCTGGCTAGTCGCCTCCGGGCGAGGATCACTCCGATCGCCGGCTAGCTTGAGAAAACAAACGTGAGCTTGTCGAGAATTCGTGTCCAGCAGACAACTGTTCTCTCTCCTCGTTGATGATCGATCCTCAGCCCCTCGTCAGTCGTCGTCTCCCACTTGGGCCGAAATTATCCCACTTTCGGTACAAACGCGTAACACACGTTTACATGCATCATCGGTGACTTTCGCGCGCGACACGTGATTTGAGCTAGTTTGGAGGGTCGCGCGAGAAAGAGGTATAATCGGTGCGATGCGAGCAGTCCTAAGCCCTATATATGAATTTATGCGTGTGCGAGTGGGATAGAGAACGAGCGATCGCGACTAATACGAGGAAAAGAGATGGTTAGGTAGTTTTGGGTTAATTCACATATCTATATACTGTTTGTTCATCAGTTAGAGAAAGATACATGATCACATGCTGATTCTATCGTATACGGCTGGTCTGAAGTCGTTCATAAAAAAAAACAAATATTCAAATGACTAAGTTCAATTTTCCGGCAAAAATCGGACCGTTATAACTGGAACCCTAGCCGGTCGATGAGCTCCGCTCTCTCTGTATTAGTATCAGCACATGGGAAGGATGCGTGCTCCACATCGTTCCACTCCGCCTCGCACATCCGGCAAGCCGGGGTTTCCGTCTTCTGGAATCGCTCCAGGTACACCCCAAAACAGCCGTGTCCACTCAAGGCCTGCGTCAGCCAGTAGTGCAGCTCGCCGTGGGCCCGATTGATCCACTTGTCTAGATTGGGCATCAACCAGCGCGTTCACGCGCCCTTGGTCGAGCTGTCTCACTCGCTTTGCCAATCGGCCACTGTAACCTCTCTTTGAGACTCTCGGATGAGGGCTTTCCGGGTCGGGTTCAGTTCCACTCCGTCGTTCTTCAGGGCCTCTTGGCGGACCTACATGCGCTCTTGTTTCGTCACCAGCAACCAAATGGGTGGTGTGCTCACCAACCCACACGCTGCTTGCTGCAACACCGTGCAATAGGCGCTGATGGTCCGGAGCACCATACGCCGCTGGACAGGGCCCGGCTTTGCATCGATCACGGATCCTCTGGCTACCTGTCCCCAGATCGCGGCACCGTGGAGCATGATGGCATAGCTCACGGTACTAAGTAACGCTCTCCTATTTGGCTCCGGCCCACCGATGTTCGGCATGAGCTACTCTATCTGCTTCAAGCGCGGCCTCACGGACCTGTGCCTTGTAGCTCCACTCATCGTCGAACCACAACCCAAGGTACTCCATTTCCCTCTTGGCTGGAATCTCATGCTCGTTGATGACAAAAACAGGCTTCTCAAGACTTCTCCTCTCTGTGACGAGCATCCCTTCGCACTTGTGTTCGGCCAGTTCCAAGTGATTCTCGGGGAGCCACGGGCCGATGCAATAGAGGGACTCATTCCCAATGCACTCCACCTGCCACGCGGTTTCAGCGACTACCTTTTAGAGCCGCATCGTCCGCGAACCCTACAAGTTCCACTCCATCTGAGGGATCCAATTCGAGGAACTCATCGTATTCTTTGTTTCATTCGAAGGTTCCTGAGATAGAGCCGTGGGCTATGCCCGCAGAGAGCTCTAACTCGATTCGGCTCTCGTCCGTGTCGCAGATGAGAACTCGATCTCTCAATCCATCGCTGACAATCGCCAGCAGATAGGGCGGCACTCTCCTATCCAGGAACTTGTAAATGCGCTCCCAACTCGCAGTGTTGGACGCGTTCTTGACATCCGGTGTGATGATAGTGCAGAACTCACCTCCTGGCTGCTGCCCCATTTTCAATGCGGCTTCGACTCTATCTTGCACACACTTGATGGCGTGCAGCGTACTGCGCCCTCTGCGGAAGCCGTACTGCATCGCGGACATTCCTCCGCTGTGCTCGTACTCCGTCGGTTGAGGACCATGCGGTCTCACATCTTCCCCAAGTTGTCCAACATGTTGAGCGGTCGGTTCGATGGAGGCTCCTTCGGGTCGCCGCCTTTCCCTTTTAGGATAAGGACCAGCTTCTGCCGCTCCCAAGCTGACGGGACGGTTAGAATCTTCGAACTGACGCGAGATATCGCGAAAGTGGCGCCACACGGCTCACACTTCGATGCAATAACTTTCAGAGTGCAGACTCTATACAAATCTTTTGAAGCCCTCTGGCTTGATCTGTACGCCGCAGTATATTGTTCATCCGTATATTCTTCAACGCGATAAATCGAGATATTTTTCGTGATTTTGAGTTGTTGGATGAAATAATTTGACAGTATAAAAATTACAAGAATGTGATTTCGACAGCTCATCGAGTGTGAAATTCCCTAAATTCTTCCAAAACATCATTCCCAAATTCGAGATGATCTCAATATGTGGTTGTTATGTTCATCCGTGTTCCTCTGAAGCAGTCTCAAATATTTGTGTGCATTTGAATGGTGTCATGACAGCGTCAATTCCATAATGGAAGAATATTCTGAAGGGGAGCTTTTACGAACATCGAATTTGATCATCAGAGGGATTTCTTGAGAGATTCATCCCAAAATCCTTCTTAAGACCATTGGCTGCATGATGGCGAATCTGTGTGCGAAAATTGATGGAACTATTGTGATGAGAAAGAAATCACTCGCCAAATGTAAAATTGGAGTTCTTACAAATAGGAAAACAGTTTCTTGGATTCGAAGATGACAACGAAGTATTTCGTTGGATTCAAATGAGCATGAATGAGTTGATGAGAGATCAAATTCGGTCTAGTTCTCTGTAAACTAAACGATTCACTCCAGTTTCTTTCTCAAAAGGGAAGAGAGTATACTTGGGATACTGATGAATATTTGGCACCTCCAAATAGAAGTCTCAGATCACGGGATGTATCCATATCAAATTTGATTGATTCAATATGGATATAAGTAGGTCCAGATAGAAGGAAATTAGTAGCATCAACAGATAATCCTAAGAAATATGAAAATCACAAAACGTTCCAGGTTACCGGGATTCGAACACACTTTGGTCATCAACCGTAATCAGTTGATCAGGTTCTGAATTTCATATAATGCTCTGGAAGGAGGGTTCACTGACTGTATAAGAAGCCCTGCCCTGTGGATGATGAATTTTGTTCAAACTCTGCAGAATTTTATATCAATGAAAACAGCAAATTCCCAGGATTCCAAACTCTAATAGTTGAGCATATTTGAGCTTGGTCAGCTGAGAGATTATCAAAAATCAAGTCATCATGAGCTGAGGTTGATGCGTGCCATCACTAATTATTTAAAGCAACTTCTTGACATGTTCTCCACCTTGTTCTCCATGAGTCCATGCAACCTCCACCTCCCCTGGTGAAAATTTCGGATGAGTATCGCATGAGTAGCACATGGTATCTCATGGGTGATCGAATTAGTTGCTACGAAATACTGTAAGATACCATATTTTTCAGTTCAAAACTCATAAGTGAATTTTTATCCCCCAAAATCATCGGCATCCATCGAGAGAGCAGTCATAACAGGAATCATCACCTCGTCGATGAGTTAGAATGGGAGGAGAATCCTATGAAATTCCATGTGATACCACGAGATATTCTTGTGCGCAAGAATATCTCATATGAGATATCGTGAGATCCTGATTGGCACTTCAGTGACGATTCGTGACGAGATTTTCTACTCGAGTGAAGCTATTCGAACACAAAAATCGATGAACATTGGTCTTCATCACCTCTCCGATGGATTAGAATGAGAAAAACGCTGCTAAATGAGATTAGCAGAATACATCTTCAAGTCGGTATCATACATCATTATTTCACATTTGTTCTTGAAAATGGGAATTATGTGATTAGACATCGATTTCACGTGGAAATGGGACAGTTCATTCCAAAATTATTAGGAAACAAATTCAATTGTTTGATCGTTAACTCCTAACTAGAAATAAGATGACATGTCCCTTTTCGAGTATATACCTCAACCGCATGGAACGAAGCAATTCCTCCCTCATAGTCAAAATATGTGGAATGTACATACTCCAGATGTTTCACTAATGATGTTTCATCAAATCATCAAGTATGATTTATTTGTGGGTGGAGGTGAAACTCTTGGCGAATTGATGTTTCATTGACAATTTTCTATATCAGTATAGATCTCTTTACTCTGAGTAGGATTGAGGTCAAAATTTTTGACAAATTGTTGTTCCGATGCGATTTTTCTCTTTTAGTATACTTCTAAGGTAAATGAAACGGAACAATTTCCATTCCTGTTTTTTAGACCTATTGACTGTGCATTGGAGATTTTACCAATGACTATCCATAAAATTAGTACATACGCTTCTTTGACGAGATTCTTGCATAGTTGATGTCTTATCCCCATTTCGTTCTTCGAGTATACTCTCTCCATAGCACAAAGCTATTCTTGATCTTGTCAAGAAGATCAATCGAGCGTACATCACTCACTTTACTAAGGACATTTCATGAATTTACCAAATACGCTTTATTTGTGGATACGAACGAAGTTTTTGAGAAATTGTTGTTTCAATCCCATTTTCCTGTTCCAGTATACCTCTCAGCCATATAAAACAAAGGTATTCTTAGTCTTCTAGACAAGATCTATCAATTGTACGTAACATATTCTACCAATGACATTTCATAAATTTTCCGTATACGGTTTATTCATGAGTGCACACGAAATTTTGGAAAATTGTCCTTTTAGTCCCATTTTTCCTTTCAGGTACACCTTTTAGCTATATGAAACAAAACGATTCCCATTCTCCTCTCTAAGATTCATAGACTGTATGTAACACATTCTAGCAAGGACCCTTCATAAATCTACACTATCTTTCATATCGCGTATATTTTGGCTTATGAATTTTCAATCACGCAAGCATCGTTTTTTCATTTTCATTTTCCAGAATTTTCATATCATGAAAGTATGGAATTCACTACCCATCATCATTCGAAAATACGAAGAAGTGTATCATGCCATTCTTTCATATTTTGAATCGATTGGTTGATACAGAATTTTCGTCCGATAAATTTGAGGGAAAATTCAAAAGTTATATGAATTTTTTCGTTCAAAAAATTTCAAGGGGTTGAATAGAAAATCCGTATAAACCAATCATTTCAGAGCATGGGGATTGACAGTAATCGTCTTTTCGGTATTTTTGGATGCTCACAGAGCAGAAGTATAACACTTTTATCATGTAAGAATCCTTCAAATTACGATACTCGCAGGATCAAAAAATCAAGTCAAAATTTTTGCGATATGGAAGGACCAAAATTCACTCAGCTTCAAATTAAGTGATTGTCTGTAAGGCCTCGAAATTTTAAGAGCGTTGGCCGGATGGTTCAGGAGTCACGGTGAACAATAGATAATGACATGTAGAAAAAGACTCATACAGATACGGAGGAAGGGAGGGAAAGGAAACTATGATGTGATTTCATGAAGGGTCGGGGGTGAGATGAGTGACATACAGTCGATAGATCTTGGTGAGAGGAAGAAGAACAGCTTTGTTTCATATGGCTCAGAGGTAAACTGGAGGAGAAAGCTGAGATAGAAACGTTTATTGAGCGAGAATTTTGTTTGCATAGATTGCTAAATAAGTATTTGAATACCATATTCCTCTTCGAGTATATCTCTCAACCATATAAAACGAAGCTCTTCTCGTTCTCCTTGGCAAGACCTATCTTCTGTACATCACGCATTTCACAAGAGAGCCTCCAACAGATTACAAAATAGAATTTTATTTCTAGTTTTTAATGAATGTTTGTATGAGTATCGTTCTTTTCGTTCACCAAAACTCCTAGACGGTACGGGCGATTCTAAGATTTTGAGGAATTATAGAGAATCATCAAATTGAGAGCTAAGTCTCTTTTGAGCCCTAAATTTCGGATACATTCTTAGTTGTAAACTTTGAATCGAGCGATCATGATATTCTTTGTGTGTAAAAGTGTGATATTTCTTATCGATCAGGATTGAAGAAGACGGAGAAGATGATTATGACGTATTTTGATATTCTGAATCGATTGGTTGATACACATTTTGGATTCAATGAATTAGAGAGAAAATTGCAGAAGTTATATGAATTTATCGATTGATTATTGATCGAAAAATATTGAGGGGTTGAATGAAAAATGTGTATCAACCGAACGATTCATAAGATAGAAATGAACAGTAATTCTGTTCTTCGTATTTCTGGATACTGATAGAAGAGAAATATCATACTTTTGTGATGAGAAAAAATTGGAAATATGACACTCGTATGATTAAAGGAGCGAAAATCAAAATATACCCGAGAGAAAAAGGTAAAACTACGGTCAACTTTGAGTTGAATGATTTTCTATAACTCCTCGAGATTTCAAGAGGCTCGGCCGTACCGTTCAAAAGTTATCGTGAATGATGGAAAACAACACACACAGACACGGAGAAAAGGCCGGAAAGAATGCTATGGAGTAATTTTATGGAAGTCAGTGGGCAAAATGTGTGAAGTACAGTCGATAGATCTTGGCAAGAGGAACAAGAAGAGCTCCGTTTTATATGGCTAAGAGGTGTAATGGAGGAGAAAGAGGGATTCGGAGCATCAGATGAGCAAGAATCTCGTTGTCACGAATACACAGCTTTCTCTTTAAGAAAGCAAAAAATCCCATCACATTCCACGTGATATCACGAAATATTTTGATCTGGCAAAAATATCTCGTATGAGATACCGTGAGATACTGATTGATATTCCAGTGAAGATTAGAGAGGAGATTCTCCAATCGAGTGGAGCTAGTCAAACACACAAATCGATGTGGATCGGTGCTTCCTTCGGCATCAGAAAACTCACACAAGTCTTAGGGTGGTTACTTGGTCATACTGCGAGTCACTGTGGGGTCGAACGAAAGAACTCTTGATCATGTTCAGAAATCAACAGGTACGAGACTCATAGCGAGATACTGAGTCATTTGTCGAGATATAGATGGATTCTGAGAGGAATGAATAGATATGATCATCTTTTCTACGGTCGAGGGGAACTGTTTTCGAATGATTCGAGAAAAATAGTCCTCCATGACGTAGGGGGTTCTCAATCATCTGAACGGTTGGAAAGTTTCAGCATCGGTTACGAAACGCGATATGGGGAGATATTGTCGAAATATCAATTGATACTTGATGATACGGCAAGATACTGCGAAAACGAAACGATACCGTCTGATACTACCTAAAGCTCAGATGATAAGAGAGGATCCATGAGATACTCAGTGATCCATCAAGATATGCAAGGATTCCAACAGGAATTCACCCATATGGGAAATCTTCCCCTCGGTCGGAGTGAATCGACTTTCGTCGCTGAATGATTGAAAGTAGTCAATTCTTTTCGAAAAAATGGGGGCTCCATACATCTGGAAGAGTGAATAGTTCTGGATGTAAATACTCAACGCGGTACGAAGAGATACTTTCGAGGAATCGATTGATACTATGCGAAACTACGTGGATATCAAGTGATGAGAGAAGAATCGTGAGATATAAGGAGATCTTTGGGAGATCAGGAAGTATACGATGACGCTTCCGTTGGAGTGAATTCCAGTATAGAGTGTGGTAAAGCTTTCGCTCACTGTCGATGAGGAATTAGTCGTGCTTTCGCTGATCTTTTGCTCGCGCCTTCCCTGGGCTTGAACGTTTGACTGACTCGCTCAGCTCCGAGAGTCGGATCAGAGGAGGTGTTTGATGTAAAAAGGAATTTAGGAGGTCTCTGTCAGTTTCATGATCTGACCGGATTGTGAATGATGGTAGGAATAAAGAACATTGAAATTCTCGATATATGGCACTGAAATTTAGGATTAGAATGGATTTCAGAGTAGGAAGACAATATACTGTTGGGAATTATTCGAGATATTTTTGTTGGATTTCATTATTGAATGTTAATTTTTTAATGTTAATTGATGATGGATTTTAGTTGTCATATCGTTACGCTGAATTTCTCTTGGATTTATGAAAATTAATGAATCTGGTGGATATGAGTCTTTATGGATATTCCGGGAAGAAATCAATCGCAAGATCGGCCTTTCGGACGCGATGCCTATGGAATGTCATTCTATTCTTTGTTAAGAGTCAATGAAGAGAGAATTAAAATTCTTTCGTAGTAGTTTTGGAATGGAATGTCCAATTTACATATAGAATCGATTCTTGACAACATCATTCCCATTTTCGACAACATATGTGCAATAATGATGTATTATACCGATCTAAGAGATCATTCTGCTAATTCCATTCAGCAGCGTATTTAAGGATCCAATCCAGCTTACTCCAAACCAGAACTAATATGATCATTCAGCAATTGTTGGAGAAAACTAAAAAGAATGAATTTTCCACAAACTGTCGAGTCTGACTTGATTCAGTAAGTCCATGGAATATTGATACTCAGCTATCCTAAGCTATCACCTTTTTCGCGACTTTGTGTGCTTGGCCTTCTACGCCGAAAACTATCAGCCATACAGCTGAATCGGTTCTTATCACACTCTGATGTAATTGCAAGAGGTCGCAGGAATCGTGGTCAACAACTGCGATATCGGAAGACTTCATAGATGATACGGAACATACAATGACTCGAAACGATATCGAGGGAGCAGGAGGTGGTGTATCCTCTCCCGAGGAGGCAGAAATTCTAGACATCGAGGAATTAAAAACACGGTATGGAATGGACATGAGGAATTGAGATGTCCGAGCGCGCACTGCTTATTTCGCGTTAATGGCCGCAGATTTATGGCTTGAACAGCCTGGAGGGATTCTCATGGAATTTGCGATACGGGACTTGAGTAGAGTGCTCGCAACTGACCCAGAATATTTTTTGTGGGCAGAGACGATTCTCTTAGACAGCTCGAGAGATCATCTCGAAACTTCACAAATAGCAACTGAGGTGCGACCCAAAATGCGAAGATTCGAACATGATACCCCAGAGAATTATGATACTTTCACATCCTCTCAAATGATTGCGGAGTCCTCAAGGAACTCAAGAAAGTCGTTACAAGCTCCATTGAACAATATGACTGACAATAATACAGACGAATGAACAGGAGAGATTGAATTTACAATGGCTAAACGAAGTTTGTGGCCTCTCATAGATATCCCAAACAATGAGCTCAGCTCTCACGTGGAAGCGGGGTCTCACGTTCGATGTGGTCAGAATCCAAGCCGCCAACTCAAGAGAGTGGACGCTGAGTCAAGCTTGAATGTAATGAGTGGCACTAGAGTAAGACGCACCTGTTCCTCAGGCGCTGAGCTGAAAAGTGGATACGCTGGGTTGAACAAAACTATTCCGAGTGGCAATAGTTTGAGCCGCACCCGTTCCCCAGGCAGTGAGTTGAGAAATGGATACGCTGGGTTGGAAGAAACTAATTCAGGATGCTCAATATCAAGCGACTAGGCCGAACGCGAATCGCTTACTTATTTCATATTTTGATGCGGATTTCTGAAGTGGAATAGGAAAGACATCCACTAGACTACGCTTGCGGCTCATCTACAAATGCCGGAGCAAATCTCACATTCCCAATAGTGGAGTGCTCAGACGACGCCGTCACAACAGGGGGGAATATTTTGTCGTAACATTCGGGGAAGAGAACACAGAGCAACTCTGACTCGCAAAACAAATCCTACGGATTCCAGCGCACGTGGCATTAACAAACTCTTACGATGAGGAAGCTTCGAAGAATATCCCGCGTTGAAATGTAGATATCTATAACTACTAGAGTTCCAATTAGTCCTGTCGAAGAAGAGGTCGAGGAAGCCGTCGCGGCGGTACTTGGGGCAGAGCACGCTGGAAGTATCATTGCGAGAGCCATACGCCCGAGATATCGCTCGGATTTGCGAGAAAGGTGGCATCCCGAAGTGCTACAATTGCCTCCAATATGGCCACTTGTCTGTAAGGTGTGACGAGCCGCAGGGAAGCCAATCGAAGCGATGCTTCAGTTGTGGCGAGAGAGGCCATATAGCGCTCAACTGCAAGGTGAAGGAGCCCAAGTGCCTCAGCTGTGAAACCCTGCGGGTGGACAGCAACCGTAGGTCTGGGAGGCAACGCTGCATTGGCTACCAACAGGCACGAGCAGCAGGCAGGCGCCAGAACTAGCACGGGAATGGTCAAATCCCTGCAGGCAGATCTCGAGAGGTGCAAGACGCCCACGACCTCCTCAAAGCAGAAACTACGAGACTGGGAGTGGACGTACTGATCATCTCGGAGCAGAATCTCAGGCGGGAGAGTACCAGGAGACCTGCTGAGTGGAGCGGCCGTCCAAATCCGGGATGTCTTGCTCACAAAAGCCGAGAGACCAACGAGGGGGAACGGCTACGCTCGCAGAGTTATATGCGACGTTGTGATGTATAGTTGCTACTGTTCACCCAACGTGTCGATGAACGACTTCCGAAGCGAGCTGAAAGAGCTTGAGAATAGCCTGAAGCAATGGGAGGGGCTTGTAGAGTCGCCGGGGACTTCAATGCCAAGTCACCGACCTGGAGCAGAGGACCCAAAGATGAGCGTTGCATCGCAGTTGCGGTGAGCATGGCTCAGCTCGACATGGTCCTGCTTAACCAAATAGGACATGCAACATGGCATAGGGAGGCAAATCCATCTTCCTCTGTGCTAGACCTGACCTTCGTCAGTTCAGGGCTTGTCCGACGGGTTACGGCGTGGGAGTTTCTTGACTCAGAAATACTGAGCGACCACTAGTACATCTATTTCAGGATAGACGGAGAAGAGATAGGAACGCCCGGCCTATAATGGGATGGCGAATCCACAAACTTGATAGAGAGCGGTTTGAGATTGTGATCGTAGAGGCATTGGATTCTGGAAATGGTCTCTCACCTGACGACACTGTAGACGGCATGACTAGAGTCATCACGCAAGCTCTTGATCCCACCATGCAGAGGAGGAAGTGACCCCGCTTCCAGAGAGAGGAGGTCCACTGGTGGAGCGAGGAAATAGCAAGTCTCCGACACAACGCCAACGCCAAGAGGAGACGCGCCAAAAGAGCACGGCAACGTGGACTTGCGTCAGTGGGGGTCGACAAAGAAGCTCACAAAGTGGCAAAAAAACTGATTTGAAACGCCACCCGCAAGAGCAAGCAGAAATGTTGGGATGACCTGTGCAACTTGGTCAACAGCGACCCTTGGAGTACGCTGTACAGGGTAATTATGAGCGAGCTACGCCCACAAGAGGGAGATCCGCACCAACGGACAAGGTGACATTGCTGAAAATAGCTAGGACTCTCTACCCAGCAGGAGAGTCCAGGCTCACTTTTCATAGTAGAGTCTCCAAAGCCGTACCACTCTTCGACGAGGGCGAGCTCAGGCAAGCAGCAAAAAGACTCGCAAGCGGCGAAGCCCCGGGATTTGATGGGGTTCCTAACGAGGCTCTGGAGATTGTGATCAGGGTGCGGCCTAGCCTCCTGTTGAAGGTGTTCAATAGATGGCTGCTAGCAAGAGTCTTCCCGAGAACGTGGAAACGCCAGAAGCTAGTGCTCATCCCGAAAGGGAAGGGTGGCGATCCGGCGGAGCCTTCGCCGAACCGGACGCTCAACATGCTGGACAATCTGGCGAAGATGTACGACCGCATGATGCTCAACCATCTGGAGAAGGAGTGCAAACGCAGCGGAGCGAATATTTTCGGTTAGAACTCACTCAAACTCAAACATTTCAGGTTAGAAGCCACTCGAACTCGAATATATATATATAAGGTTAGAACCCACGTGGAAGCAAAATTATTCCGATGCTCAGGAGCTACGTACGTTTGGAACTATTGACGTGGGTGGAACCCACTTAAACTCGAGAATATTCTTGTATTACAACCCACGGGAGGCAAAGGCTCCCATGTGCCCATGAATAACTGAGGTACCTTGGGAATCTAGAGAGCATGCAAGACTCGAATCATCTAGTGAGTTGGAACTGAGCCGAATTTGAAATCTTACTTATGTGGTCACAACTAACACCCACACTGGACTGACTAGAATCATCCAGGTTGTTAGTATCTACCCGATTCCCGAACCAAACATGTGGTTAGAGCACACAAATTAGTGAAAATTGTCGAAGCGGTCAGAGCCCTCGAACTACTAAGAATTATCAACGTGACTAGAGCTCACAAGCTATCGTTAACATTCGCGTGCCTACAATCGACTGAAATTTGGAACTATCTACCTGGTGCGATCCCACGAATCACTAGAACTATTCATGTTGTGAGAATCAACGATAACCTGAGATTTGGATGGTTAAAATCACCCAAACTCGAAACTATCTGTATGATCGTTGATGACTTACAAATGAAGATTATTTATATCACCAAAAGTTATGCATAATCGGAACTGTTTTCATGGTCGGAACCTACGCAGAATCCGAATAATACAGGTAGTACAAATCCGTTCAAAGTTGAAACGACGTCGAGGATGGGATTGATGAACCTGGATTCCAATCCACAATGATATTAGACTCAAGAGTGAGTCTTGAGAGATTGAATGGAAATGCCTATAGTATGCGCATCCGAAGAGCTGAGCGATTATATAAATGGGAATTATACTGTAGATCCTCTCATATCATCAAGTCAATGATGAGGCTAGTCTCGTACGAGGAAATTCAGAAAGAGATTAGTCTCAAATTGTGTTTATGAACGGATGGAAAAAGTATCATGATATGACTCTGGATAATCCTAGTGGAGATGTATCACCACATGTCTATTTTGGATGTGGAAGATCAGATTAGTTCAATCAAAAGGAAGCTGAAATTCATGCAGAACGCTAATTTGGGATTTGAGAGAGTGATTTTGCTCTTGAATCTGCTTGAATACTCATGGAATCTTGGA
This sequence comes from Eretmocerus eremicus, assembly GCA_030522705.1. Classification (NCBI taxonomy): domain Eukaryota; kingdom Metazoa; phylum Arthropoda; class Insecta; order Hymenoptera; family Aphelinidae; genus Eretmocerus; species Eretmocerus eremicus. The sequence continues at coordinate 17,833 of JAPYYZ010000859.1, forward strand.
TTAGTAGCATTGACATTTCGCACAGATACTGAACAAACCGTATCCTCTTGATTCTTGCGACTCGAGAACGTCGAAGCCTTACTCAGGACCGTCTGCTCGCCTCCGCCGGGGTATTTCAGAGCGAAAGGCGGATCTCGCTCAAAACGTTTCTTTGTTGAGATACCCAGGTGGAGAGGAGTTGACGACGAGAAAAAGGTCACCGGAGCGAGCGAGCAGAATGAGCTGAGAAGAAGCAGATCAGCGGCAGCAGCAGCAAAGCGGATAGTGCGCGAGAAGGCCGATGAGGGCAGCACCTTCCGGGCGCGAATTGGGTGGGCGCGAGGGGGGAATGGGCCGTGAGAGACGCCGCGGAATGGCACTTGTGGATTGTCGCCCGACACGACGGAGAGTTTTCTTAAGCGCTCCCGAGTATTGGATTGGGATTGTTGTTCGTGGCCGTTGAGAATCACTGAGTAGTGTGGGATTCAATCCGCTATATTTTGCCAACGATGTCTATCGGAGAAGGTACGGATGGTGAGTGCGGCTTGATTATTTCTGATCCCGTTTATTGACCCTCCATTACCCCCTCCGTGTTTGAGAGTCGTGCGCGCTGCGGATGTCCTCCAAGAGTGTCGTACCCGGGGTCTCGGCTGTGCCCCACGCGCGTCTCACCCTCGTCGGGAGTGCCATACCCGGGTGAATCGCCCTCGCCCATGCGTGTCGCGTCGTTGCCCCTGGTAAAGCCACGCGGAGCATTAGGAGAGCTGCTCGGGCAGCTAGGTAGGAAACCGGAGAACCCCTGCCTCTCAGCGGTGATGCCTCCTCAGAGGCCTGCCCCCGAGAGCCACACAGGGCTTCTCGAATTGCCCTTGGCTGGTGCAGAGCATTGCTCGGCCCGCCAGGGTGCCTATTCTCGCCCCCGTGACCACGCGAGCATTCAGGCCACTTGGCCACGAGGCCGGCCGGCAGCGGCCATTTTTGGGCACGCGGCTCATTGCGGGCGGAAGTCCATCGGCGGAACGCGCGCATCGCTCGGGTCACTTGACGCCGAGCATCAAGGCGCGTCCAGGGATGTCGTCTCGTGTGGCAGCAATGTAGCGTCGCGCAGATTTCGGTGCATCCAAGGAAGTCGTATCGCGCGTAGGTCGGACGGTAGGTAGAGATGCGTACGTATGGGAGGTGCTCGCCTGTGGGAGATATTGGTTGCGAATAGTGTACATAGTTGGTGTGAGGTTGGGGAAACTCGATAGTTGGTCACTCAGAGCAGATTCGAGTCAGTGTAAATAGGTGGCATGCTCGCCACGGAATGAGGTGTATATGGATGAAGTATAGTTTGTGAATAAATGGGCGGATAGCTGAAGGAAGTAGACACTGGACCTATCGTTGCCCACCAGATCCACCCCCCCCCCCACCCCCTTATTTACAGGTGTGCTCCACCCCGGACGTCAGTAGCTGCTCCGCCCTTCGGGCGCAGGAACTTGGGCCCGTTCCCGTCCGGCCGAAAATAAGTGAGTTGTGAACCTTTGAGTTGACATAAGCTCAGAATTCCACGTCACATCTTCCATGCGGCTGATGGATGACATTGGCCATGAGAGAAATCAATTCAGGTATCTTTCTCCCGGCCAAATAATCGGTGACTTTGATTTTGCGCTGATATAGGGTTGAGATTTAGTGGTTTTGGAGCACTGAATATTCTTCATCAATCATGACATGAAATTTCTATAATCGAAAACCGTTGAGTGGACTGGATGATTTTCAAGGGGAAAAAGAATTGAGGGACGTATTCAGAATTATAGAGCACGAGGCGAGAAGTGCTATTGGGAGCCACTGAGATGATGAACGTGGGGCAATTGGCAACCCGTCATTGGAAACTAGTAGAGAGACCCTTCTGATTCTGTAGGGGGTGAGAATATGGACGCATAAGTCGCATTAGGGTGCTATAATCAATATTCCAAAATGGAAGCCCACAAGTGCCCGGAAATCTCACAAGGGAGGTAATAATCGGGACTTTATTCCCTTATGCTCTAACATTTATACTAATGATACAAATCCCAACATCCTGAATTCACAATCCCACACACGAACGAGGGACACAAGAACGAGGAATAAACGCCAGATAAAGCCCAAAAGGCAGAGGATCAATGCATGGTTTCCACTACGAAAATTGAGATCTAGTTTTGAATTATTCGTTCGGGAAATTTTGGAAAGTCCTCAAGAATTGTTCCCAAGAAACTGGATTCGTCTATAATTGTGATTTCATATGGTCAATTTCGCAGGCATGGCTTCTTTGTGAGCCTTCGCAACAATAATAATAGCCTACATCTGCAGAAGGTGGGAGATGCCTCAAGAACTGGAACCTTGCTCACGACTCCTGTACGTTAACCGAGGACTTGGATAGGTTGAAAGCCGATGATTGATCGTGAGTTTGAACTACCTTATAGTACGCAGAAAGGAAGCGATGACGTAATAAATCGTGAGGGAAATCCATTCCGAAGATAGAGCCTTCACCCGAGAATCGAGGGTTCGGATTTTGCTCAGGAACCAGTGAATCAAAGCGCATCAACTGTTTCATGACAGACGCAAGATATGAATCACGTCATGACTTGGGAAGCATTTATCCTGAAAATTATGGGTTTAGCATGCCTTCAGTCGAATCCAGTCAGGAAGACATATCTTGAATACTCACGTAGCGGCAACGGCTTCGACAAGACCAGATCCGAACAAATCCATCTGAAAGGAGGATAAAATCATCCCGGACCATCAATTGTTCTCCCACGACCGAATTCAGTGTAGAATTCTAATATTCCCCCAGCCAGCCGCCAATGGAGAAATCGACGAGACCTATCTAAGATACAGCAAGGAGGGATACCTAGAGTACATGACAAGGACATTTTCAGCTACCCAAGGGATTTTCCATGTATAGCTGTCTAATCGGTCCCAAAATTATCAAATATCGACAGAGCAGACATATTCCAGAATTGACACGAATGGATGTTGATTTCACATTATATCCAAAACGGTAACCGATCGCAAAAGAGATTCTTTGGCACAATGAAGGAGAGAATACATCATATAATAGCAAATTCTAGTGGAATTGAGAATAAATAGTCCAGCTCACAAATTGCGAGCATACGCATCGACGCGACTTCTCCAAAAAGTAGCGCAAGCTAACATCCGAAAGGCGTAAAGATTTGGACTTCTCTGCTCTGGCCAATTTCGTTTTCTTCACGCGTTCCGTATTTTTCCTTGAATGAAGATGATAAGGATATGAGAGTCAAAACCTCGCTCAACCTCCACTTGATCGTCGGCTTCGTGGTCTGTTACAAACACGGAATGTGGCATCCAAAAATTGATGGATCGAGTCCCCTAGTTCCCGTTCTCTCCTTCTTGAGTACATTCCCAGATTTCCAAAAGAAGAGAAAACAATCATCATAACGTGGAAAAGGGATGAGAAATCCCCCATTCCATCAATTACTGAAATTGAATAGGATAAACTGCGTCAAATGAGTTCACGTGAGCACCTTGAGGAATGAACATCGCCCCAAGGGCGGGGTGATGGATTTGTCATACGGAATTGTTTTTTCATTTGATTCATACAAAAACTTCGTACACATATAGTTGCCAATGCATCCAGGAAACTTTGAATCACTTTTCGATCAAAATGAGCATCGGTATCGATCCAAGTCCTACTAGTCTCCCTAGAATGAAATGAAGGAAAAGACAAATAAGGTGCTGGAATGTAAATGTTCCTATAGCGAGGAAATTGACTGAATAGTCATGAACATTTCCTCAAATCTGTCATTCGATTGGCCTGTATGAAACCAATCATACGGTAAAACGTTCATGAGGGGGAATTGCTACGCTCGAGGTGTTTAGAAACTGAATTGATAATTGCGAGGATAGCCACGAAATCCTGATATTTTCTGCAGCTTAGTAGATAATTCCTCGGATTCTCCGAAACCCTATTCTCACGTTGGTGAGAAAAGAATGGGGTCAATGAAAGAAGGGATTCACATATCTGAACTGCTGGTCAATAATTTCTGCTATAGAACAATTCAACACCATGGCTCGTTTCACTTTTGAAGTCGATCAAGATGATAGAGTGATCCTAGCGAGCAGATCCCAAGTCGTATGTCCGCGTTTCTTCGTTTTGGACATTGTAAGGGATTGGGACATTTTGAGAAATTCTGTCATCTCAGACTCAGATCCTACTTAGAATAACCCATCATTCAAGCTTTTGAACGTTCTAACTGGTTGGAAATTGACCAAAGTATCACAATTTCATTGGATTCACTTTTTGGGGCTGATATTCTTATTTCTTGTACGCTTTCCATTCAAGCCAGGAATTTGATTCATATTCCATCATTGATTGATGATCCTACTGGTATCATGATATATCCTGAGGATAATTCTCAGATTCTTTCATGAGATTCGAATAATTTGCATTGCTTGACACGAGGAACTAATTGGATTCCATCGTTTCGAGTGAGCGAGGAGAAATGTTTCCGAATCCATGAATCAACGGTGGAACTCAGAGGTCGAATTCACGCGCGGAGAAAATCCATATCAAAGAGATGAATTCGTCAATGATTGATACATTTCTGTTGAGGATGTAACTCAACAGACCAATTCCGAAGACGCATGCGTCCTGATATTCGTGGTACATCCATAAATAAACTCTGGAATATCGAGTGTCGACAAACATTGGACATAGTTGATAAGGAGGGTATGTATTCGTAATTCGCGAAAATCACTGACGTTATCCGGAGAAACATCCCTAAGAACCCTTCCGTGAATATTTTGAGAAACATTCATTGATCACACTGAGCGGTACTCATTAGGTTAACAACGTCAAAAACCGATTCAAGGTCTCTAAAACGGATCGTCGGGGATTGTCTCGTCCAATATCTAAGATTGAAGGATGGGGTGTGGGGGGTCGCGATCACCAAATAAGAGGTTGGAACCGGGAAAATGTCATCTCAAACGTTTCAATTCGACGCTATTCAGTTGGGTAGCTCCGCAATGATCGTAAAAACAGTTTTTTAGCACACGGTGCCTCACTCATGTGTTTGCTCATCTTTGTTGCACTGATGATCTCACAATCTCATTAAGCTAATCGATCTTCTGTGGACTTTGTATGTACGAGAAAAGTGACGAATATATCGATGCCTCCTACTGAGAAGCTGCTATCTCAAAACTCAATTGTGAAAGACGCTATCTCCTTTACATAATTCCAACAAAGGAGATAGCATCTTCTAGGATTAGGTTATGAGATAGCATTTTCTCGATGGGAGGCGTCGATATAAGGAGAGTGAACGAGGTCCGGAAATTTGAGTTTGTACCATGCGCAGTGCATGATGCAGTAATAGGTTTCAGTTCGACTGAACTCATGATGGCCACGAATTGGCACCAACACAATCCTTCTCACACGAAATAAAAACTTGTATGGGATTAATCATGGCCCCTCCCTGACAGCTCAATTACATGAAAGCAACAAAAATGTTGAAGGATAATTTTCATGCATGAATGGTGTTAGCGGAGTATACTGAGATCATCTTTGACAATATAATCTTCTTACCTGATCCGGGAACTCTCGGCCCACTTTGGTCTTCCATCCATTTGGCAAAATTACGTCATCATCGTGTGGTGATGGGAAAATGACTAGAATGATGAAGATTCAATGGGGAAGATGTCTCTCAATGAAGCAGATTGATATCAGAACTCATAACAGACGGTTCAGATATGAGGTCAGGAGAGAATGACAGATGTAGCAGATGATTTGATTCTGCAGTATGTGAAGGATTTCGTAGGACGTTTACTCCCAGCCTCGAGAAATCCTCCTCCCCCATCGAGCTCTGACCAACTAGCCAAGTTCTCATCTCTTTCAGTGAGTCATCTGTTGCTCTGAAATCATTCGAGATCTTACAATCTCCTCGTTTGCTCTAAGAGAGGACGTTAGAACCAATTTGATTCAATGTGATCCTATTGGTGGTAGCTGCTATCTATTCACCAACTTCGATGATCCTATGTGCCCGAATCTGTTAGCGTTGAAGCTCGATAGAACGTCAGATTCGAAACACTCATTGTGCAGTTGAAAGCTGAATGGCGGTGAGCAAGATAGATTGTTTGATCTGCCCCCCCCCCTCCTCATCCTCCTCACCTCATCTCTTCCACTGCCTCTTCATCATTTTCCCCTCATTCGTCTCTATCTTGTCTTCAAAATTTGTTTGAAGAACAACGCACTCGCTATTCATCTATTCTTCTATCATACGCCATCTCTGATCCATCCATCTATCCATTGCACTTCCTTCCGTCCTCTCTCTCTCTCTCTCTCTCTCTCTCTCTCTCGCGTTGCATCCAAACAGACACCATCTCCTTTGACTCTTTTCAATAGCAAGGTTTTGAATGAGCATTATGCATCAGTCACAGAAAATCACTCGCCGCTATCAGATGACGACATTGAAAGAGCTTGTTCCGTCCCAATACCTGAGGGTACGCCAATTTTTGATTTCAAGGCCGTCTCAATGGAAGATGTATCACGTGCTCACGCACTTTCAAAGTCAAAAGGAGTGGGTCCGGATGGTATTTCTTCAATCATGATGAATTTGGCTTTCCCTTCCCTCCATCCACATCTAACGAGTATCTTCAACGATTCACTCACAGCTGGTCATTTTCCGACCGCATGGAAGAGAGC
>JAPYYZ010000860.1:0-27589 GCA_030522705.1 Eretmocerus eremicus
AACCCATCCTTAAAAGAAGAGCAAAAATCGAGCCACAAGCGTGATCCCGAGCAAGTGGATTGATAAATCTAGGCTCAAAAGTCAAGTTTATTTATTAAACTAACGCAAAGGTCGTTACAGGCTACTCGACTCGGGGCTCGTCTCCGGTATTGAAGAAAGAGTCTGTCGAGCGCGTCTACGCGGTGTGGTGGACGTATTCAACGTCAAGAAGGCATCCGAACGCGCTTCGTCCACTTGCAGGCTCCACGGCACGCCCTCGACCTCAAAGTCGTAGATCAGCCTTGCTCTGATTAATCGGCCCCGCACGCCGTCTCTCGTTCCACTATCGTTCAGCTCTCTTGCTCGAAGCTCGGCCTTGATTTCGTCCGATGATTGACTGCAAACTGATCTGGCCACGTCCAAGTATGTTTCGTCACGCGAAATTAACTCGAACACGGCCCAATCTGAGAAATTATTGAGTCCTAAACCATCGGCCGACGAGGTCACAGACTTCCTCCTGGGCATATCTCGACCACGGACCGACCTACGCTACGCGTCCGCAGTATCTGTCCACACTAACCCCAAAATTCACTCGACCACCTACTCGGCCTCTCGTCCACCCAGTATAGTTACCACGGCCCTCCCAACACGTGAGCTATGCTTCCGAATCCCGACCGGTTGTAACGCTCAGCTCTCTAAGTCCGGCCACGCGTACTCAGTATTCTGAGTCTCGGCCACTGTCCTCAATTTCGGCCAAACCCTACACTCAGTGTTCTGAGTCTCGGTCAAATCCCTATAATTACCTGCCAGAGTCCACCAATCGGTTAGGTGGGATGAAATTCCGAAGAATTTCCTCGGCCGAATATGATCAATGATATCCAAGGGTGAGAGGGATGAGAGGATCAATTGAGATTCAGCAAGTCATCACACACATACATTTGGGAGGATCGATCAGCATGCACAGGGATCAGGGAGACTTTCCTATTGGAAACCCACCCAACTGTCACGGGGAATCTCGGCCATGAGCAGGATGCTGCAGAAAAATTTTTATCGAGATCAAACTCTCATTGGAAGATCCTTCTACACTACGCTCGATATGGCAGTCCACGGCAACAGCGCTTCAGATAGGCACTCACTGTTCATTCAAGGGGGCAAAATCACAATCAGGATCGTCGGGATATAAGAGAGCGCATCACTCTCCAACTACGCGCGAAGAGCCTCGCACGTACGCAACATCGGCCAAAATTAGGGAATGATGACATACACGCAAGCGTAGAATCTCAGCCAAGCACGTACTAGTCTCGGACACGTCCACGAACACGCGCACACGCTGCGAAATTTCCACGAGACGTAGTATCCTGTCACAGTCGCCATTTGTGACGTGGTGAATGGAATCACCAGACGCAATCATTCATTTCATCTAAGACCCCGGCCGTCAGAGTGCAAGTCTAATGCGCGAACGGCGATACGCCTCGTGATCCTGCAACAGCTTTCTCGTTCTTTAATCGACCTACCGCGCGCACCTGAAAAGTGGAGGAATGGGGGGGGGGGGGCAAATACGCAAAATGACACTCACGTGGGTAATTTGAAATCACAGTTTCGGCCTGTATTCTTAAACGTTCCTTTTTCGCGACGATACATCAAATACCACATATGGGCGAATTTACGCGACAATTCCTCCACGAAATGTACAATCAATTTCACTCGCGACAATATCTACGCATTCACTCACGGCCACGCGCACTATCCGGCCACATTCCGGCCAGCTCGACGAACGGCCAGGAGACTCTGCTCCAAAATCTCAACGGCTCAAATGGCCGCCGACCGACGCTCACGGCCCACGCGGCACGACACGAAGCCGAAATAGCCACCCGACCAACTATGCTCACGGCCACGACCCGATCCTAATATGCGTACGTCTCCCCGGAGACGTCTCGGCCCGCGATACTAACTCCGCACGATGTCCACCGGCTACCTCGGCCGTCACGCGCACTGATCTCCACCCTAATATGCGTACGTCTCCTCGGAGACGTCTCGGCCCGCGATGCTAACTCCGCGCAATGTCCACCGGCTTTCTCGTACTTCACGCACACTGACTATTGGCCCTCTCGGCCGCTACACGACTAATCTCCTCGGCCCAGCTCCGTCGCGACGCGGCAGAAACTCCGGGGCACCTGTGTCTGGGCCAAGTTGGGGCAACGCGCACACCACACATCCCACAGAGTCCGTCTGGCCAGGGCTCGACGCCGCGCGAAACGATGCGCGAGGCTCTTTGAGTGGGATCCGTGGCGAGGAGGGGATTCAATTATTATGAGCAAGCCCACTTACCGTTTGGCACTTGTCCTCTTTGGCCGCCCTTCACCCAATTATGATTGGCTCTTCCGAGCCCACAGCTCTCTCTCTCTCTCTCTCTCTCTCTCTCTCTCTCTCTCTCTCTCTCTCTCTCTCTCTCTCTCTCTTTGTTGGGCCTCACCCCGGCCACGCACCTCGAGCACGGGTATAGAGCGGCGGAGGAGAGGCACGTGTGCTCTACTCTGGCTCCAAACTACAAGTGGAAAAAATGCCCGGCCTTCGTCTTCCGCCCGGATCAATTTCTTCTCCTGGCCAGCTCGGCCTGATCGGCCGTCCGTAATTCGGAAGTCTAGTTCGGAATCTAGGGACCCCGATGCGCGCCGAGTTCCAATATGCCTGAGGCGCGAGCGAACCACACGGCCAGAAGTCGAGAAAGTTGCAGCGAACAGTCTAGTGGCCGTATGTACGGCCCTGACGCTGATTTTCTCTCCACACGGCCGTTGCCTCCACCAGAACACGCTCTCTCGCATATACCACGGCCCACTGTGCGCGGAGGCATTGCGCAGTCCATCTCCACTCGGCCTGCATGTGCATTACGGCTTGAGCTAATACACGGCCAAGTATACCTATCTCTACTTTTGCACGTCTGAATATACCTAAATCTGCTCTTCCACGGCCCAGATATACTTGTAAATAAAACAGCACGGCCAAGGTATACCTATATATACTCATACACGGCCGAATTATACTAATCTGTGCATTTGCACGTCCGAATATACTTATATCTGCTCTTTCACGGCCCAGATATACTTGTGAATAGAACAGCACGGCCAAGGTATACCTATATATACTCATACACGGCCGAATTATACTCATCTGTGCATTTGCATGGCCGTAGTATACCTATATATACTCCGGCACGGCCAAATCGTACTCAAATGCGTATGCGTCGGCTGCTCATACTTCGTCCAGCGGCCGCTGTCCAGGTGTCGGGCCAGATCTCCGGCTCTCCAGGTGGCCGTGATCTGGCCTGCTTGTATATCGCCGGACTGGCCGTGGCGCAGCGCTGCCTCAGTCATGCGCAGCAGTCAGCTGTCCGCTGGGCCGCGCACCGCGTGGGCTCACCGCCTCCGGCGTCGTCCACGTGGCCAACCGCGTGTCAGCGGCCGGGTTGGAGCTCAGTGTCCGTGAGCGCCTACCTCGAAGCATCCGCGAACGGGTGTGCGTGCGACTAGTACGCGAGGAGTCATCGGGTGGGTGCGAGCAGCACGTGCTACCACCTAACCTGTGTGGTCTGCTGTCCGCTGCCCTCGGAGCTGCCGTGGATGGGCTAGCAGCCGCGATGGCGAGCAGCCCCGAGACGTGACCCCTGTTCTGGCGACCTGGTGGCCGTTGTGGTCGTCTGCTCCTCGGCCTGACGGCTGAATTCAGGATCGTCCGGCAACCGAGCGGTGTATGTGTGTGTGCGCGGGCGCGTGTGTGCGGTGGCCATCGGCTCTCCGAGCAAGCGTCCGCTGCTGCTGCGTTTCGCGCCTCGGCCTCCCTCGTCGCCCTGAGTGCATGAGCACCCAGGTTCATCGGCGGGCCCCTCTGCTCACGATCCATGGTTGCAGCGTCGAGCCCGCGGGCAAGGGCTGCTACCGTGGATTGTGGAGATGCGAGGGCGGAGTGTCGCGATCCGCCTCCGCTGCGCCTGTCCGTCTCCCCGGCTTCCTGGCCGTTGCACCTCCGCCACCGGATCAGCACCTCGGAGGAAAAGTGAAAAGCATAAATGCTCTATCCCGAGGTGTGCTGGTCCAGGCGGCGGCGAGAGATTATTCGGTTGCGACGGTTCCACCGTCGCACAAGCTCAGGAGGCTCCTCTCATGTTCAATTAAGCCGAGAATTCTCAAGTGAAGGAATTTCAAGCCAGGGGAGCACTGTATCTCCCGTTTTTTAGTGTGGTTGAAGCTATGTGAAACAGAACATCAGAGGGCACAAAATCTTATGACCGAGAAATTAGCCGCTGTTCTGGATTATTGCGAAATTTCTCACAGAGACGCAGTGTATCTGATAAGTGCTATAGCTGAGGCTCTTGGTAACGATCTTCAAGATTTCGTTCTGAACAAAACCTCCTTGGATTCGATGCGGGATCTGTTTAGACAGAAACAAGCTCAGGAAGTGAAGGAATTATTCGAACAAAAAAAACTCGATTTTCTAGTCGTTCATTGAGACGGAAAACTGATTCCAGATATGATCGCTTATCCGTATTAGCCACTAATCACGAAGTAGAGAAATTGATTGATGTACCAGGTCTACCGAACGGAAAAGGTAGCCCGCAAGGAGATGCTGTTTATGAGGCTTGGCATCATCGGGGCTTGACTCATCCTGTTGAAGCGCTATGTTCGATATCACAGCCTCAAATCTAGGTGTAAAGTCTGGAGCCGCTGTGATCTTGAAGAGACATTTGGGAGTCGATCTACTGTATTTACCGTGTAGACACCATATTTATGAAATTATATTGGCAGCTATATTCGATCTGAAGTTCCCACTCCTTACAGGGTCTGACATTTTAATGTACAAGAAATTCCGTGACATGTAGGATACTGTTGACAGAAATGTGTTCACAGCATCTTCGTGTGACAAGCAAATCCATCCGCGGCTGTTGCTGGAGGAGAAAGAGCTCATACAGTCTATCAACGAATATCTAACCGAAAATTCACCTCGAGACGATTATAAAGAACTACTTGAACTGAACTTAATCTTTCTCGGGGTAAAACCTCCAAATGGAGCGAAAATTCACAAACCAGGAGCTTTTCATCGCGCCAGATGGATGGCCAAGGCAATATATTGCCTGAGGATTCATTTTTTTTGGAATTCGTGCACTCTTTCGCCTGTTGGAAAGAAGAGTTGGTTTGATATATGTCAATTTGTTGTGTTCATTTACATCCGAGCTCGGTTCTCAGCTCCTCTTGCTTCTGAGGCGCCGAGTAATGACTTGAAATTTATCGGAAAACTCCTTGGTTACATTGATATTGCCTGAGATATATCCCCAATAGCTCTGAAAAGAATGAAAAACCATTTGTGATATCTGAGTCCTGAGGCCTACGCCCTCGCCTTCTTCGATCAGAGTTTATCGACTAATACAGAAGAAAAGATGGTCCAGGCTTTGAGTGTCGAAGTGAATTTGAATGTGGATGTTCCAGAACGTTCGAGTGTTGGGACTGTGTAGGACATAGAGTGGATGTCCTCAAAAATCGTTTATGATTTCATAAACTCTGATTCCAGAAATTTTTTCGACAGATTTGAGTTGGATCGGTCTTTCTTAGACAAGGACTGCGGTACATGGTTGAATTATGTCAAACGTATTGGCAATGTACACATACTAAGGAATTTGAAAGTGGTTAATGATTCGGCTGAAAGAGCCGTGAGTTCAGCTCAGAACTACTGAAATATATTAACAACCAATAAAAATCAGGAGCGATACTTGATACAAGCTGTCTCTAATTTCAAGAGAGAATACTCTAATTGTTGTAAGGCAACAGTGACAAAGAAAATCAAAATGAAATTCAGGAGCAATTCGAATTTTGATTCTGTGATTTGAGAGTGTGATCATGTTGCGAGCGTGCGTAACCGGGTACGAAGCTCGTATAGAAATCACCTGGAGAGGGATATATGGGGGATCGCCGAGAATGAACGGACGATCTGTTTATTTATGAACTGTGAGGCGCTTTGCGCCCTTCGAACTATTCATTATGATGAAGGAACGAATGAAAGTTGACTCTACTTGCACCTGACTATGGCCCGCACTTGCCTATTACTTATCACACTCGAAATATAATATTCGCGGGACATTCTTACATTCACGCGCGGAGGGGAGAGAGTTTCGGCGGGAGTCTATTCCCGCGAGAGAGAGAACCACTTACAGTTTTCTGGCGAAGCTATGTCGTAGCCGAATCTCTAGGTGGTCGTCTCGCGCCCTGGCCGACAGCTCCTTTGCTCTCCGCCGCTGTACGTCGAGGTTGCGGAAGCCGGTCGGGTCGACGCCACATCCCAGAACCCCTCGTCGACGGGCTCGTCGCAACGTCGATCCCGCGCGCGCGACCGATATCTATCGCGATCCCTCGCAAGCTAATTTTCGGTTTTCTCTCGTCGCGGGTCGAGCTCTTGGCCGGGCATCTCCCACTTACGCGTCTGCTCCTATACACACTCGCGCGTGTGTATGTGTGTCACCTGAACGGGCCAACGTACCCCGTCACAGGCCCCCCTGCAAGGGTCCAAACCCCGTTGTAGATCCGAAGAAAACCCGGGACATTCACACTTCGCGCTCTATGCACTCACGATTTTGACCTCACATTCTCTCGTACTCTTGGCCATGTCAGTGTTGAAAAATCAAAACAAAAAAAAATATTCATAATTTGTACGAAAAACATACACTGCTTCTTGCCTGCATAAACTGTAACTCACAATTGGTATTCATATTTCAACGATGATATCACTTCATCATGACTTTTAGGCAAATTAAAATTTACTTGACATTTTTTTTGTTATTATCACTCTCCTGAAGAATTGTTGATATCATTCTTCTACTTATGTCCATCAAAACTTATTCATCAGTGATATCAATCTAATTATTCTCTCTATACTTTAGTTATATTCGTTCAGTCAATCTTATGATTGCCTATTTCTAATGTCATTTTCTCTTTTCACAAAAAAAAGGAATTGAATGAGAATTCTTTGGAGAATAAATAGAAGAATAAATGCACTATCATTTTTCTCTCTCCCATATACTTTTCTCACGTGGAGAAAAAGGAATGAGAAATTTTGCTGTGCGCGCGTTTGAGAAAAGAGAATGAAATTAGCTCCTATACTAAACTGAATCCAAATTCGCTTTCGCATGCGCATTGATGGCACACTGAAACTTGACAACAACAAAAAATCTACCGCAAAATGAAGGACAAAACGTAGGCGATTACTCGCGCTCGCTCAGCCGAGGTCACGCTGATACCACGCTGTTCTCGCTTTCTGCTGCTGCTTACGCTGGTTGGAGTAATCCTTGACGTTTTGGAGCCTTGCTGTGTATTGCTGCTCTGCTATTTTCCACTCGGCGTTGCGTCGTCTACTCAGCCGTATCTCGGCTCTTGCCCGCGGGGCTGCAGCTCTCACTGCACCACTGCCGTCAGCTGTTTGCTCCCGTCTGCGCTCACCTGTATGCCCGGGCTCGCGATCTCCGTCGGCGCTGTGGAGATGATGTTCCGACGACCGCGGGTCAGCTAATTCAGCTCGCTGTAGCTCAAGGCCAGTCCCCACTCGGAAATTCGAACGTTGCGGCTGCCACGTGGTGGCACGTTGCCTGGGTAGGGTTACCTGGCTACATGGCGGCTGCGTCGCCGATGTCTCCGCCGTCGTCACTGCTGTCGTCTGCTGCTGTCCAGGTGTGCACCGTGCGCGTTGGCTGTCCTCAGCTGTGCGCTCGGAGCGAGTTTGGCACTCCAGTTGCGCTGCTGTCACGGCCTTCTCTGCAATCGCGGTTGTTGACGCAACACTCGTGCACCATGCCATGCGGGCCAGGCGCAGGGCTGTGGCAACTTTGGCGCCATATATCGGCGCTTGCGATTTCCAAGGGAGTGGCAATCTCACCTTTTACCTCTTCCAAGTCTCCATTTGCCATTTAAGCAAACAAAAAGTTGGAGGGTTGGACATCCTTGCGCGCTTGCTTTGCCATTTCTCGATACTTTGCGTCTACAACTGAACGTGCGGCACCAGTGTCAAGGAAAACCCCTTAGTTTAATTGAACCAACTTTAATCGTGATCCAATTACGAGGATACTCTACTGGTTTAGTCTAATCAGGAATTTTAAGAATCCTTGACGCATCGATCTGAAGGATCTCTGCCTTTTTCTTGAAAAGTGACGGTAAGGCTTCGCGAACTTTTGCGATCTAAGAGGGCTCAAGTGACATAACGGCCTCGTTTATGCAGCTTGATTCGCGTTTCTCGAGAGTCTTTGCTGAAGGCTGTGCGCTCTCACTCGATGCAACTTGCACGCTATTCGTCGATGCAATGTGAGGATTTCATGGCATAGGTGGAGGAACTTCCCACGGTAGTCACTACTAGGCTTGCCTCTATGTGCTTGTGCACCAAAATTATTATAACAACCAAATTACTGATTACTATTCCAATGAGCGCCACGCCCCCAACCGCGAGGATTCCCACGGTAGCCACCACCAGAATTGCCCCGAGAATATCCTCTATGATTTCCACAATTATCATTAGAATTGTGTCCATTATAATTTCCATAATATGCATTCTGATTCTAATGATTTTGATTGAAATTGTGCGGAATATTGGCCTGGGAATTATTCTGAAAATTACTTCTTTGCTGAATTGGTCTGATTTCGATTATTCAAAGATTGTGATTGGGAATTCGGCAATAATTCAGACCTCAGTTTTTGGATATCTGTCGCAAGGAACTTGACTACGTTTTTGGACATACCTGCCACGGTGCGATGCTCGGTTACTTTCGTTAAAAATTCTTCTAAACTTTGATTCGGAGCACCGCTAACATTGAGATTCCATGATCTTACCGTGCGTGTCAAATCTCTATTCGCACGAGCAGTTACTCCCGCTCGTTCCTCATCAGAGTCTAAATTCACTGTGTCGATTCCACAATTTTGATTTTGATTCTGATTACAGAAATCATTGGCTCGCGATGGCTGCTGAGTGCGCTGACTTTGTGCACTAGCACTATTGGATACTGAATGCCCCAAATCAGGCAATAGGGGCTCTCGTAACTGTGGAGTATCATTGAGATTGTCATTCTGAGTCACACCAAAACGAACTGTGTGATCCAATATTACATCTTGAACTTAACGAATTTCTCCTTGCTCCCATGATTTTTGATTCCAAAATTGCAAGATGGCTCTATGTACTATTATTCGTTCGCCCGTGGGCAAAGTCATCGCGACAAACTCATTCAGATACGGTATAGCTCTGCTTGTGTTTGTCTGACGTTGTGTATGTGTATCATTCTTATATTGAGTATTTCGCACTAATTGATTTTGCAAAATTGGGCTTTGAGCTAAATTGCCTAACTGCCAATCTGTACTACTAAATTCAGAAGCTAGGCTTCTCCGATTTCCTACTTGCTTATTCACGGCGCTTGTTTTCCCTCCGTGCCGAAACGTTGAATTAGAACAGTCGCTTGGCGCGATTGCCGTCGGCTCTTCGCTCAATCCTATGAGCTGAGCCAAAAATTCACTAAGCGCGGCATCGCGACCTCCTTTTGTTGCCTCCACAGTTTGGGCTGGCATTTCTACGAAGTTTGCTCCGCGATACTTCCCTGCCGACCGCCTTTCAAGGATTTCGATCTTTACCGCACGCGAATCCCGGCCATCTGAAAGGAGCTGTGCTTACGTTCTATTCAGCTCTCCATCTGGAATATTTTCGAATAATTTTTTAGTCGCGTCTTGCATCTCCATTTTGATTTTATTTTAATCGAAATCCTTGAGCGCCATGGCTTTGCCCCCGGAGAATCACAATCACTCATGCTCTTTTGAGTCAGGGAAAAGCCATTTGTACTCTATTTGCTTACTCATCATTTGGCAGCGAGGAGAACTTTATATGTGAATGCTCTTACAGCTGACGATTCTATTGATTTATAAAGTTATTGCTCTACTTGAATTCAAATTATTATAAGCACTAGAAAATGCTCTGCGCACACGTGAACTTCTCGTTGTCATGCTCATTGTGGATTGAGAAGCAATGAATTCGACTTTGCGCCGAACTCGGCGCAACAAAGAAGGGAGTCCTAATATTCGAATGTGGACCCGACATACCTATACTTGATCAGACATCATCACCTTGAGATCCCTGTGGGCAAGAAGATAACTGTGAGAGGCTTTTAGCCTAGAATGACGCATCTCCTCAACTCACTCCATGCTACAACCATGAACCTACAAATCACAACTTTCAAGAATATTCATACATACTTGATGTTGTAGAAGAATAGATACAAACCAAAAAATTGAGACACCTGATGCCGGTTGATTCTGAGACATCAAAATAGGTTGAGAGGCTTCCCAAAAGCTCTTGATCATCGTTCATTCTCGATCAGACCATATACGCACATAAGATATCTGAGAATGAAAACCCACAAAGAGTCAGAATCTCAAATGGAAGAATTTGAAAAGAACATGGGGTGGGGAATACTCATCCAGAATGATTGGATAATGGCAAGAGTCTAAGAAACGAACGGTGGAATTTTGATACAAAACACAGAATATAAATTGAAGCCCAAAGGTGGGAAAGTTACTAGACAGATCATTAGAGAGGTCTACTGAAAAAGGAGATGTAAAACTTATCTGATTGACATCACTCATCGGCCGAGAGATGTCTGGGCACAGTTTGGCAAATGCACGTCTTGGAAATCTGTATGAACTATCACTGTGACAACAAAGTCAAAGCAGGTAACCAGTCATGAAAATGTCCATTTCCAGACAACTTTGTATGTCATTATGAATAGGGAACTTATTCGAACACCAAGCCCAGACTTAGCTCGTCACAACGATGAACATCTGTAAGCTGGGGAACATTTGTCTGTCTTAAAAATAATTCTGGGGCACAATTTGATATGGCCATGGTCCTGCATTGAATTACATCAGTTCCGTCCACGGAATACACACACACACGCACACACACCTGTTCCTGCATTGTTTCGATAACCATAACCTCAAATATGGAAAGTCATCCTTCGTGGACAAAGCTGGGCCCGACAACAGCGAGAGCTCATAATTTCCACTTCCGCTGTCTCGCAATGAATCATCAAACATTCCTATAAAAGAGCATGTGCCATTCTATATAACTACCATAGGGAGTTGCTGACTGTTACGTGCGGAATGGTTCGTGAGAATCTTTTGCGCTTGTTCGAGAACAAACTTCTCGCCACATTACCAAAACAGTGCATCAGCAGGTGTGTGTATTTTGTGGAAGCAGATTGAAGTTGTTCAGTTCAGGTGCGAATCTGTATCAAATAGTACCCAAGGATTATTTTTGAGATAGCCAAATGTTTCTCAGCTGACAGCTGTTCATCGTCGACACAAGCTAGGCTTGGCTTCGTGTTCAAGAAAATTCCTCATCCATAGAGGTATCGGGATGTAGTGCCAGTTACAGAGCCGGCGGGGAAAAATATCATAATTGGTACGGCATCGACCCCAGCTAATCAAAACGTAGCTCCGGAAGAGCGGCGGGAGCAAGTAGACGCGCGCAAGTGTACCAGCTGATCAGCGCGGCGAGCGAGTTCCCCCGTCGCTCGGTTAGAAATACGTCCTGATTGGCCAAGGTCGATGTCATACAATGTATGACATATTCTCCCGCCGGCCCTGTAACTGGCGCTACATACCAATAGGAAGTTGTCTAGAAATGGGCGTTTTGGTGTTTTGCTACCTGTTTTGACTCTGTTGTCATGATGCTACTTCATACAGATTTCCAAGACGTGCAGACGCCAAATTCTGCCCAGATATTTTTCTGTCGATAAGTGATGTCAATCAGATGAGTGTTCCGTTTCTGTTTTTGGGCAGTCCTTTCTTAAGATCAGTCTCGGTACTCTCTACTAATACTCTGTACTCTTAATTTGTCACCTTTGTACTTTGATCTATCTTCTGTGTTTTGCAGAAACATTTCACCAGTCATCTCTTGAACTCTTGCCATTTGCAACCATTTTGAATGAGCTTTCCCCACCTCATGTTCTCTTGAAATTTTTCCATTTTGAATTTTGATTCTTTGTGTGTATTTATTTTCAGATATCTCGTGTACGGATATGATCTGATCGAGAATGAATGGTGATCAAGAGTTTGTGTAAAACTCCTGAATCTATTTTGATGTCTCAGAATTTCACAGCACTGGGTGTTTCAGTTTCTTGGTTTTTATTTATTCTTGTCCAATATAGAGTATGTATGGATATTCTCAACAGTTGTAATTTGTAGGTCTATGGTTGTACTATCGAGTGAGTCGAGTCAGATGCGTCATTTCAGGTTGAAAGCTTTTCACGGTTGTCACCTTGCCGACAGAGGTCTGAAGGTGATTAGGTCTAATCAAGTCTAGGGTTGTAGTGTCTAGATTCGAATATTTGAGCCCTCTGGTATACATACTCATCACCTACGCTTGCAGGTTAGTTTTCGTCAAGTCCTCACAAACTGGATAAGAACTCATGCGCTTCGCCATGCGTGGTCATATCAAGTCAGTGAGACTTGCGAGGAACTTATTGCTATGGATATGTCTCTGAAGCTAATTTCCGATGAATCATTTAGCCTCATGGTGCTGTGTGTGACAATAGAGCATCTGGAGCGAGTGCCAAAACTAATGGAGGTGATAGGCTTAGACATATGACAGAGACAAAGAGTTCGTGACATCATGTTGAACAATGTGTAAAAAGAAAATTGATTGAGGTACATTGGGTGTCTACCGAAAAACAGTTAGCTGACACTTTCACAAAGCCCTTGCCCCACTTGAAACACGGAGCTTCGACCAGAGCATTAATAAATCAAACGTGAGGTTCGAAAAGCTCTTGTAGCCTACGAGGAAATTGATGAGTTGCAAACTATATATTTCTTTTCTTCCGGGGAAAAATGAACAATCTTGATTCCTGAAACAGTTATGAAATATGTTCCACAATGCTGGAATGTGAATATATGAATTTTGTGAACGAATGTAAGGTTCGTTCAAGATGAATCGAATATCTTGTGAATAGAGGGGTTCGTGAAAACTAGCCTCAGCCGGGGGGAGGGGGTGTTGAAAGTGTGGCTGCGCCCGTATCTCCTCGCTCCTCTCTCATCTCCTTTCTTCTGGCGCGCCGCCTTATTTGGGCCTAGCGCGCCCACCTCAATCTTGTACCCAACGGGGTGAGGTGCACATCTGAGTGCGTGGATGAATCGAGTTTTACCGAATCCTTGCGTGTTCATTCCTGGACTCGCTCTACAATAATTCTCTCAAATATATAAGCCACCTCATTCCACTCCAGAATTTCCGAATTCTGAGTTTTTTGGAGGCTATTCCGAACATCTCCATTGGGGTTTCTCAAGGAATAGCTCGAGTAACAGTTGCAGAAGAAATTTGCATCGCTCCAGGATTGATATTTGAATAGGATTACAACATAGATTTGAATGAAGACGAGAAAAAAAATGAGGTCATCTCAAATTGGTTTTTTTTATTCATCATCTCGAATTGTAATCAGCGACCCATAAAACCATGAAACACACATTTTCATGACGATTGGTGCCTCAGAGGGATGGCACAAATGGCTGAAGGAGTATTTATACAGAGTAGAATTGGAACGCGCTTTCACTCGCGCGATTCTGACGTGGGTTGCGGGTTCAAGATGTCTTCTAGGGAGAACACTCGACTGTTATCTGACATAGCTATGAAGGATACTATGGTACATCTTGGTGAATTTTAGCAGATATTCGAACAACTGAAATGACTGTGAAGAATTTGACGAAGAAATTTAAATCAGTAACATCTTTGAACTCGTTCGCTGAATAGTTCAATAGGCTGGACAATTTCAAAGCGTGAGACCAGGTCCGGTTCTCATCGAAGTCAAAGAGAATGGCTTATGCAGACATGCTTAGGAAAAATAAACAGGAAGATGGCGCGAAGGAAGTCGATCCGGAAATTTCGAATCTTGGAGAACGAAGGACCGATACCTCCCCATAGAGCTACAGAAGGGGGTCAAGGCACACACTGTTGAGGATGTCATAGACGGTGCACTCCAGGATTCGGGAGTGGTACGACATCTCGCCCCAACTGTCAAGCTGGAAGAGATGGACATTGACAAGGTCAGCACGCTGCAAGGGGTCAAGGGAGCCGTCGTGGCGATACTTGGGGCAGAGCACGCTGGAAGTATCACTGCGAGAACCATTCGTCCGGGATACAGGGGTCGCGGTTATCACAGTGCCAGCTGAGCGAGGGAAAAATCCGAGTGGATTTTGCCATCGCTTGGATTCGCGAAAAAAGTGACATCCCGAGGTGCTATGATTGCCCCCAGTGTGGTCATTTGTCTGCGAGGTGCGACAAACCGCAGGAGCGTCGGTCAAAGCGATATTCGAACTGTGGCGAGGAAAGATATACGGCGCTGAACTGTGAAGTGGAGAAAACCAAGTACCTTCACTGTGAGACTCTGCAGGTGGACAGCAACCATAGGCCCGGGAGGCTGCCTACCAACAGGCAGAAGCTGCAGGGAGATGCCAGAATGAGCGCAAAAATGGCTAAGTTCCTACAGACAAATCTCCATGAGAGCAAAGACGCCAACGACCTCCTTGAAGCAGAAACTACGAGGCTGTTAGTGGAGTTACTGATTATCTCGGAGCAGAATCTCAGGCGGGAGAGTGCCATACTTGCGGAGTGCGGCGGCCGTCCAAATTTGGAATGCCTCGCTCATCGACTCTGAGAGACTAACGAGGAGGAACGGCTCTATTTGCAGGGCTATCGGCGACGTTGCGGTGTATAGTTGCTACTTCTCACCCAACGCGTTGATAAATGACTTGCGATGCAAGCTGGGAGAGCTCAAAGATAGCCTGAAACAGTGGCAGGGGCTTGAAGTGGTGGCGGGAGACTTCAACGCTGAGTCGCCGGTCTGGAGCAGAGGACTCGAAGATGAGCGTGGCATCGCAGTAGCGGTGACCATGGCCTAGCTTGACCTGGTTCTGATCAACCAAATGGGACAAGTGACTTGTCACCGGAAGGCACCTTCAACTTCCTCTGTGCGCGCCCTGACCTTTGTCAGTTCAGGGCTTGTGCAATGAGTTCCGACGTGGAAGATTTTTGACTCAGAAATATTGAGCGACCACCAGCACATGCATTTTTGGATAGACGGGGAGAGAAGAGATAGGAACGCCCGATCTATGGTGGGATGGCAAGTTCGCAAACTTGATAGAGAGCGGTTTGAGATCGTGATCTTAGAGGCAGTGGGCTCTGAAGATGGACTCTCACCTGACGATACTGTAGACAGCGTCACTAGAATTATTACACGAGAGCTTGTGATGCCGCCATGGCTAGGAGGAAGCAGCCCCACTTCCACAGGGATCAGGACTACTGGTGGAGCAAGGGAATAGCAAGTCTTCGGCGCAATGCCAACGCCAAGAGGAGACAAGCCAAAAGGCCATGGAAACGTAGACTTGCGTCAGCAGACGCCAACAAAAAAGCACACAAAGTGGCGAAACAATTGCTTCGAAACGCCATCTACAAGATTAAGCAGAGAGGTTGGGATGGCCTGTACAACATGGTCAACAGCGATCTTTGGGATACGCCGCACAGGGTAGTCATGAGCAGGCTACGTTCACGAGAGGGCAGATTTGCACCGATGGACAAGGTGACAGTGCTGAGAACAGCTAGGGCTCTCTACCCAGAAGAGCCCAGACTCACTTTCCCCACTAGAGTCTCCGATGCTATACCTCACCTTGACGAGGGAGATTTCGGGCTAGCCGCGGGAAGACTCGCATATGGCAAGGTTCCGGGACTGGATGGGATCCCTTACGAGGCTCTGAAGATTGTGGCCAGGGTGCAGCCTAGACTCCTGCTAGAGGTGTTCAGTAAATGCCTGCTAGCAGGAGTCTCCTCGAGAATGCGGAAACGCCAGAAACTAGCACACATCTCGAGAGGGAAGGGCGTTGATCCGAAGAGGCTCCCATGGAACCGGCCGCTTCACATGCTGCACAATCTTGGGAAGATATACGACCGCATGATACTCAATCGTCCGGAGAAGGAGTACGAACGTAGCGGAGAGATGTCCTCGATGAAGTCTGGCTTTTGCACAGATCGAAGCACGTTGCGTGCGATCAAGGGCGAGCAGGACAGAGTGGAGACTGCGATGAGGATGGCTCTCCAGCCAAGAGGAGGGTTCTGCGCCATCATTGCACTGGGCGTGGAGAACGCGTTCAACACGGCGAGTTGGGAGCGCATCTACAAGGCCCTGGATGGAAGAGTACCGCCCTACTTGCTGGCGGTCGTCAATGACGAACTCCGAGATGGAGTGCTCGTCTGTGATATGGACGAGGGTCGCATTGAGCCGGAGCTTTCGGCCGGCATGGCGCAAAGCTCTGTCTCAGGGCCATTAGAGTGGGATACAATATGATACACAATATGATGACTTACTCGATCCAAGCCTCCCCGACGGGGCGGAACTGATTGGGTTCGCGGACAACGCAGCAATAGTTGTTTTCACCAAAACCGCGTGGGGAGTAGAGTGTATCGCCAACGAGGTTCTTAATCGCATTGGCCAGTGGTTCCCTGAAAACCACCAGCTAGCTAAATGCGAGTGCGAAGGGATGTTTGTTACGAAAAGGAGGAGCTTCCAGCAGCCGGTTTTCACCATCGTCAGGTACGAGATCCCACTGGAGAGGGAGCTCAAGTATTTGGGAGTGTGGTTCGACGACAAACGGAGCTACAAGGTTCAGGCTAGAGATGCAGCGCTGAATGGGGGTAGAGTAGGTAATGCGCTCTAATGGCTCATGCCAAACATTGGCGGGCCGGAGCCGAATCGAAGAGCCCGACTCAATATTGTGAGCTACTTCATCATGCTCTACGATGCCGCGATCTGAGGTCCGGTAGTTGAGGGACCCGCGATAGACGCGAAGCTAGGACCAGTCCAGGGATCAGCGATGCTCGGCGCTCCGAACGATCAGTGCGTACTGCACAGTGTCAGGCCACGCAGCATGTGTATTGGTAGGTACAACACCCATTCGACTGCTTGTGGACGAATGGGCTCGCATATGGGAACGGAAAGAGTCCCTCAAGAGCGATGAACTAGAGCTGACCCCAGCCCGAAAGGCCCTCATCCAGGAGGCCATGAGGCCGGCGACCGTAGTCGCATGGCAAGGGGAGTGGAACAGCTCAACAAAAGGGGAGTGGACGCGAAGGTCGATCCCCGATATAGCCAGGTGGATTGATGGGCCTCACGGAGAGCTGGGCTTCTGGCTGGAGCAGGCCATGAGTCGGCACGGCTGCTTCGGAGAATACCTGGAGCGGTTTCAAAAGGGAAGAACACAGTTTGTCAGACGTCTGCGGCGGGCTGCGATAAGGGGAGCACGCATTTTTCAAGTGTGCTGATACCAACAGAGAGAGGGAGAGCGGATCTCATGGTTTGGCTCGGGTTCCAGCTCACACCTGAGAATCTTGTACCATCCATGCTTCGCAGTGCGGGGACGTGAATTGAGATAGCCAATTTCACTTAGACGGCGATCATTTGAAAGAAGAGCAAGAACGGGCATAACAACGCCAAGCGGGAGGCATTGCATAGCCAACACCGACGACCTGAAGAGTGATCAACAACGGACCCTCAAGAGAGAAGGAAGGAGAACTGATGATCCAGGGGGCCACGCTTTTGTAGTGCGTGACGCTCCTCCTATCCTGAAGCAATGAACGAGCGTTTCCAAGGTAGGTAGTTTATGACATGGATGATGTTACCCGATTAGCAGGGAGGTTTAGGAGGTGCCGTGCTTTACGCGAGCCCAGAGGCGCAACCCGTCACAACATTTGCGAGCAGATCAGCCTCATTGACCGCCATGAGAGAAGAAAGAAAAAATGAGCAACAACAAGAAAAGCTGGACAGGTTTGAATCTCAATTTCCCCCCCCCCCCCCCCCCACTTTTCGCGTGAAAAACAACGGAAGCGATTTCTATCCTAATGATGACTCTCCACCTCAATCAATCATCACAGTGCTAGCAGGGATCACTCTCGCACAAATAACGCTCCATCGTTCCATATTTTTCTCCTTAATTGCTCATTAGGGATTCCGCATTGGGAAAAAACAAGCTGTACGGAGTTACCGAGGATATTTGAATCGAGCGCGATCAATTATATGGAGCACTTGACGCGTGAAGTTGTCGCGGATGATAGAGATAGCTTCAGGATATTCAGGTTGAGAGTCTCCCCAGCAACCTTGGAGATGGTCGCGGATAGTGACAATGACAGTGTCCAGTCAAGGTGATCGGCATGGATCACAATGTCGTCTTCGAGACGATCAAGAATGAGACTCCAGGTGATGACCTCATAGAATTCCAATTTGGACTGGCTCAGTCCGATATTCGAGAGATCTCACGCACGGTAGATTTATTGTATGATATTGGGAGGATTCTGGAAAAAATTGGACAAAACCGTCACCAGAGGGGTCTGAAAATAATTCAAAAAAATTTCCCTAGTAGAACGATGGTGGAATCGTAGGAAAAATTTTCTTTCAGATTCTTTTGACCTCTAAGATAGTTCCTAGGGCCCAAAAAGGCCCATTTCTGCCCTTCCCCGATTCTTTTTTCAAAAATGCAATCCTCCGACCCCTATTAATGTGTACTTTTGAGAGAGGAACTTCACATCGTTCCCGCGTCGAGCCTAGTGAGCCGTACAACCCACTCAAGGGAGGCGTATCTTGGCGATTTTTGGGTCATTTTCGAGACGCTCCAGCTCCAGCTAGACCAGAGATGAATAAATTTGACAAGAGAGGGCTCGAGAAGTCGTGAAAAACCCATCAATTATCGACCTCATAGATGTCCCTACCACGTTTTACCTATGAGCAACGATGGTTCAAAGTCGAGCATTTTTCGAAAAGCTTGAAACTTCAAGGCTACCGTACAAAAAACTAATCATTAGTTATTATTAATAATCTTTCCCACCAAACTTTTGAGAAAATGTTTCCTTAGACGTCTACTTCTGGCTCCAACAATTTGGCGAGGATCTTTTCCTTAATTTTTTTTCATGAGCATTGGAAGATGGTGGGAATGGGCAATTAAAGTTTCGAAAAATGCCGAAGGGGGCCAGCGTAACGAATTTCTCTCACGCCTGGTATTGACTCGAAAGTTCTCACGGTCATCCGTTGAAGTGTCCAGATTGGGATGAGAATTTTTGGACTGCGTTCCGGTTATGCAACAGGGATATCAATTCTAGGAATACCTCGACTTTTCATGTTTTTTGTGACGTTTTTGGAGCAAATATCGTTACAATATATTGATTCTCCTGGGCATGCGCAAAATCTCACAACTTTCATAGTATCTTTCGCTACCAGTCAGTACAATTTACGACTGAATGAGCCGAGCTGGACTCGATTTGGTGTAGTAAAACCAGGGATACAGCCGTTTCAAAATGAGAAGAAGTCCAAGGTACCAAATCCGTCGAAGGCCCGACGGCTCTCTTAAACTTCAAACGGGTTCATCTCCGGTTTTGCTCCATCAATCGACATCCGGGAGGTCACATCGTGGAAGGCATTGGATGAAATATCATTTGCAATTCTTGAGGCCAAGAATCGACGCGTATGCGCAGAAAACCCATACCACAGAAATTATAGTAGCGGCCCATTCAGTTGAAATTCTTTAAATCTGAGTTTTCTCAGCATCACCGTAGACTGGTCTCAAAACTAATTTCGATTGATAGCTCATGCGATCCCTTTCAGGATGATTCTCTGCAGAATCGATCGATGGAATGGATTGCGGCAGCTATCGATTAAAATCACTTGTGAGACCGAAACTTCGCGGCGATGCTCGGAAAACTCACATTTAACGAATTTCAACTGAATTGCTCGCTATTATATCCCCGTAGTATGGGTTATGGGTTATACGCCGAAAGCGCATGCGCGTCGATTCTTGGACTCCAGAGCAGTTGCAACCACGATCCCATAAGAAGGTCTGCTCACTCAGTAGCGAAAATGTGAAGCATGTGTGAAGCCTACCCCTCCCCTCGCCCAAAATGGCCGTCGCGATGGTATTTGACTGTGCCGACTGAACGCGAGATTCGAATTTCAACATTCTCACGGCTGACTTGGCCTGTGTACCTGTGTCCGAAGCATACCGGAATGGGATCGAAATTGATCAACAGAATTATGTCAGGTACTTGCCGTGGACACAGTCAATAATCGCGGATGCTGATGATACACCTATAGTCGAGCATAAGCATACCAAGCTACATACTCCGGAATCCACGTCGCTTCTTCACTATTGTATCGCCAAGCACTCATGACTCTTTTCCGAGCCATCATCAAGGGTAGAATTTACTCTCCATCACCGATTGCATTGGTAGTTGCAAGCAATCGACAAGAACAACTCATCTTATATCCCAAATCCCAAGCCCCTGGGGGCGACAACTTTATCTATGAGTTTGAGGACATTTGGTAGCAGATGTCGAGGTGGCCGTGCTGGCCAAGGTACGGGCGTTAAAGTTTTGCCGACCCGGGTTCAAGTCCTGCCTCGGGCAAGTTTTTTTTTCGCATATTCATTTTTACACGTCTTTCTACTCAATATTACACATGATAAATTCATACAAGAAACAACAGCACTCAGAATTCGGTTAATTCACGAAGTTTCCGCTATTGGACGTACAAGGACATGAAATATTTTTCAAATACTTTTCAGATTCCAGTAAATACAAATTTTCAAGAACTTTGGGGTTTCCAGAGAATTTTCAGGAGTCCTACATGATCGAGAAAAAAATTTTCATAATTTTTTCCGGATCAGAATTGATTTTTTTCTGAATTTTCAAATCATGAGAATGAGTTTTTCAAGTTCATGTCATTTGCCAACTCCACGAGGCATGACACTTATAATATTCAAAGAATTCATCTTGAACTTATGAACCCCATGTTAGAATTATAGCCAGTATTTCCTCTCTGAATCTTCACCTCCAAAATGTATAAAAGTAACTTATGTCCTTGTAAGTCCAACGGCGAAGAGTTTTGAATTAATGGGATTTTGAGTGCGGTTGTTTCTTGTATGAATTTATCATGTATGATATTGAGTAGGAAAAAGTGTAAAAATGAATATGCGGAAAGAAAACATGCCTGAGGCGGGACTTGAACCCAGGTCGGCAAAACTTCAACGCCCGTACCTTAGCCAGCACGGCCACCTCGACATCTGCTACCAGATGCGCTCAAACTCATACATAAAGTTGTGGCCCCCCAGGGGCTTGAGATTTGGGATGTAAGATGAGTTGTTCTTGGTGATTGACGGCTCGGAAAAGAGTCATGAGTGCTTGGCGATACGATAGTGAAGAGGTGACGTGGGTTCCGGAGCATGTAGCTTGGTATGCTTATGCTCGACTGTAGGTGTATCATCGGCATCCGCGATTATTGACTGTGTTAACGGCAAATTCCTGACATAATTCTGTTAATCAATTTCGATCCCATTCCGGTGTGCTTCGAACACAGGTACACAGGCCGAGTCAGCCGTGAGAATGTTTACATTCGAATCGAGCGTTCAGTCGGCGCGAGCGCTCGACCAATCCAACGGCCATTTTGGGCGAGGGTAGGGGTAGGCTTCACACATGCTTCACATTTTCGCTACTGAGTGAGCACACCTTCTTATAGGATCGTGGTTGCAACCGATAGTCTATCTAATGCCCTTCACAGTGCAAACTCCCGGATGTCGATTGATAAAGCAGAACCGGAGTAGGCCCGTTTGAAGTTTGGTAGGGGCATCGGGCTTTTTCGGAGCTCATAGATTTGGTACTTCGGACATTTTCTCATTTTGAAACGGCTGTATCACTGGTTCTATTGCACCAAATTGAGTCTGGCTCGGCTCATTTCGTCGGTAATTTTACTGGCTATCAGGCAAAATACTGTCAAAGTTGTGAGATTTTGTGCATGCGCATGAGAATCGAACTATTGGATAATAATTTGAGCCAAACGAAGAACCACAAAATTGGGGTAATTCAAAAATTAATATTTCTGGTGCATGACCGGTACGCAGTCCAAAATTTCCCCTGCCAGTTTGAAGGGTGACTTTGAGAACTTTCAGATCAATATGAGGCGCGAGAAAAATTTGGGGAACTGGCCGGAAGGGGAATTTTTCGAAACTTGAATTGTCCGTTTGCGCTATTTTCAAGCGCTACTAGGGAAGGAAGGTAAGGAAAACCACTCTCGCCAAACTTCTTGAGCTGGGAAGTGACGACTGAGACAACATCTCCCCACAGGTTTGGTAGAAAAAAATTATGGGCGTTTTTCGCACGATAGCCTCGAAGTTTCGAGTTTCCCAAAAAATGCTCAACTTCAAACGATTGTAGCTCATAGGCAAAACATGGTAGAGATATCTATGAATTTGTCAATTGGAGGTCTTCCCAAGACATTCCGCAGCCTCTTCGTAAAATTTGTTAATCTCTCGTTGAGCTGGAGCTAGAGCGTCTCAAAGATGACCTAAGAATCGCTAAAATTCGCTCTTCTCGAGTGGGCTCTACGGTCCACTAGGCTCGATGCAAGAACGATGGAAATTTTTTCCCCATAAGTACAGATCCTAGCAAGGGAAATGCGCCCAAGTACGTTGAAAACTCAACTTAATCTCTCAGTTTCACGACTCGGCACCTGCTTTTTAGAGCTTTATCCAGACGGTACCCATGTGCGTGGGGTTGAGTTACGCTCAACAAGCGCGTCAGCAATTGTCAACTACCGATTCCACCTCGAGAGGGGGACCTACAGTTTGAGGTGGGTTCCGAACCACCGAGACCGCCATAGAGAGCACGTGAGAAAAAATCTCAGTGGTGCCGGCCGGAACTCGAACCCCGGCCTCCCGCGTGGGAGACCAGGACCTTATCCACTAGGCCACGGCGGCCTCCCAAGTACGTTGAAAAATGACAATGTGGGTCGGAACTATGAATTTTTGAAAATAGGTTCAAAGAAAGGGTAGAAACGGGCGATTTTCGGACTTTAGAGACTACCATAGGGGTCGAAAAAATCCGAAAAAACCTTCCTCACTATTTCACCATCGTATCAAGAGAGAAAATTTTGGAATTTTCTTCGAACCCCCTTGGTGACAGTTTTGTCCAGCTTGCTCCAGAATCTCTCATATACATACAGTGAAATCTGTCTAATTCAGGCACGTCTGGTTCCACGCAGAGCCGCCCATAATAATTGACAGCTGTCCGAATTATTGAGGGATCAAAAAAGTGAAGTAATACTTCTCAATTTCCTCTACCAATGAGTAGAACGAATATTTCATTATATGGTATTTGAAATATAACAGATATTGAGTTTGAATTATTCAACAACATTGCCTTGTAGATCGAACGGAGGATTCATTTGGTGTGTTATTGAAAGTTGAAGCATTCCATCCAGCATAGAGCGTTTCGAGTACAATGAATACACATCCATACAGACAGAAATGAATGTAATTATCCACATGATCCAAGTTAGATATCGTGAGTCATGAATCTTCATTGAGACGTAGAACGAAGCAAATTGATGTTCACGTTTTTTCTGATCCATAGTCAATCAATTTCCGTTTTCCTCTCTTCCTTTGACATGTTCACTATGGAAACCAGGGAAGGCGATTTACAATGATTTGGATCCTCTTCCCAAACACAAAATGAAGGGAAAACTCGAGAGTAATGACACTGACAAAGGGGAGGACCGAGCGTCCAGGTCACTAATCACCATTAACATTTTTTTACATTCTTGTATCACCTAGTAGATGAAGGATCCAGAGTCTCACCGTCAAATGGGCACTCTTTTCTAAGATACAGCTATAAACATTAGCATTAGCCATCTAAGCCCGGGTTGACAAGTCGTATATATAGATATACTATCAATGCTCATGTCTATAGCTGTGTCTTGGAACAGAAGGTCCATTTGACGGAGATGCCGGGGAACCTCCATATTTTCGGTAGTATGAGTCTGTAAAAAAATTTTGGTGAAGATTGGTGTTTGAAAGACCTGACCCTCCCCTAGTGAGTGGGAACTACAGTTTTCTCATCAGTTCGCACAACTTGGCTCTCGCTGAGCTTGATATAGATACACCAAATACATTTGTGGCTTAGGTGCCCACAATCTACAATCATAAAGAATTACATGGATGCGCCTGAATTACTTGAGAGGATTTTGATCAAAGTTTGAGATGTAAGATCATAAACTTGAGATAAACTGTCCAAAACTAAGTTGCCCAAAGTCATACATAGGAGATCTCCCATGAATCGAATGGCTGAACTTGCGAGTGAGCAGCTAAGCTGGGCTGACTCTTTCGCCGAATCCATATCCTAACTAAAAAAATCTGCTAGACAGAAACTATTGAAATATGAATAATGTTTCGGGCAGAATGTTTTCTCTACTATCACCTTTGTTATCCATTCTGTTAGGGGCTTCTCAACCTTTCACTGAATTGAATGAATAAATTAATAAATAAGTAGGTAAAAATGCAAGAATGGGACGAAAATATATACTTCTACTTGGACTTTAGGATGTTATTTGAAGATTAAAAAAAACGGCAAATATTCGTGGAGTGGACATTTTAGTACGGTATTCAGACACTCAAAAGGGATGTCCTACGTGAACTTGGACCCAAAATATTTGAAACAGAATTAGGCTTATTTTCGAAAGTCCCTCCGGAAGACGGATGCACTTACTATTTCCACGACAAGGTGAGGAGGGAGTGAGGTATGTCATATTATATTGAATTGGAATGATTAATATTATACAGAGTTTATTAGTATCACATCTCATAATGGAAATGGATCATCTTATGAACATTTTTGTATACAATTTTCGAGAATACTGAGTTCCTATTTCGGTGACTCATATGAACATGAATGAGAAATTCAGATCTCTAAGCAGTCCTCATCTAGTTATCAGAGGCCATTCAATTTCCGCCGGCCCAATAACTTGGTCCATAACCTGATTTCGCTTGTGTCTTACTTTGAGAATTTACAGCTGTTCTCTGGTTCGAATTATTACTAATTTCTGGATGGAGAGGTTGATGTAACTGATGTGGAACAGTGGGGATGAATAAATGCGCTGTTCCATACCCACTAATAACATTCGTATTTTGATTGCTGCTCAAATTGAAAGGCGGCGGAGTTGCTGAGTGGAACGACTGTTTTTCAAATGTCTGCAAAATCGAGAAGAATGTTATTATTATGAACACTTGAGAAGGATGAGGCCAATCCAGCGACAAGCCAGCATGAGGGATCAAGTCTCATTTTCCCTCCCCCTCTCTTTGATTTACGGATAGTTATCAGATGCGCGAGTGCTAAATGAGCAATGTTGGATGGAGCTCGAAAGAGAGGATTGGTTAGTTTGAATCACGATCAGGATATCTAGAGGGATCTTTTCTCCCGAACGCCGTTCGGAAGAGGAATGTCCTGATAAGATGTAGCTTATTCCGGGTTCAGCAACTGGTAAAAGAATATGATTGGGACAATTCGCCGTAACAGGCAGAGAATTTCTGTACATTCTCTCAAAGGCTTGTCACTTTCTGAACTTTTGGATTGAGCTAACATAACGATACTGCTATGAGTGAGAAGACATGAATTCTGACCCGGAACGAAATTTATCAGTAATATTTACAGTGCATAGATTACTTGTCAATACTAGGGGGGCCTCTGATATGCAGGGGTAGAGCCTTGCATGCATCTTGGAGTATAGATTATCCATTTGATGTGGAACCTCTTTCGAAATTGACCGATTTCCGAGTACAGCCCAGAGCTGGGTGACGATAACTCAGAGGATGCAACGAGATCAAATAGCACTTCTGATCAATTATGGACTGGCGAACATACCAAGCTCACCAACCCTCACTCGGTTTTGGATATCTTCATATGAGATAGTTTCCTACGTCCTGATTCGTCTTCAAAATATCTATAGGAAGCAACGAAATTTTTTTCGAGGAATCAATTCAACACTTCCACTCATTTCTGGCAAAAATGCTATGCCGTTGCCATTTATTCGTTACCCATCGAGGATGACTACAAGTTACCTAGCCAAAGAAATACCACCTCGCTATCTTCATAGGGGTGAGGAACAGTTTTCTGGCTGGGTCAAAAACGATCCGCTGGTCAAAGGAGTCTGAGAAATTATTATGCGTACATGCGCGTTGATGGTTCGGGAATAAGAATAAAAGGACGCAACGGGTGTTTATAGGGAGGATCTGAGCTTTATTGGACTCGAAACTAGAAGAAACACATGACGAACGAAGGAGCGAGATGTGCGTCGGATCGAGAGCGAGATCATATTGATTGCGCTCATGCAGCGAGCACGTGAACGCCACCGCTACAGCAAAGTGAACAAAGCGAGCCGAAAACATCCGCCCAAAGCTACACATTCCGCCCACCTCGTTCAACATGAAATGTCGCGTAAAATTGAACGAATATCATGTAAATGAAAGAATCAGAAACTTAAGGTTTGTGACAATTTTTCCCGCCCGGAATTTCGAATAGGATAGACAGAAATTTGTGCAAATTAGATGCGATTTCTGAATTCAAATTGAGCATTTGAAACAATCAAAGCTGGAGAGAGCCGAACTCATCGCTCATTCGTTAAGGTGGGAGTTTCGAACTTGCATGAACTTGTGATTCTTGTGAGTCTGAAGTATACAATAGAGGAAAACCTCCGCTTTCGATTCGTGGCAAGAATAATATTTTTCACCTCCTAGTTGAAGAGATATTTACAATTACATCAGCATTGAGTCAAACGAGGTTGGGTGCGTTCAGGGTTTTCGACAATAATTGAACCATCAAAAACACTTGTCAGTTGTGACTGAAACTGACGAGCCCGTAGTTTTGAGTCCAATGAATTTGATACGATAATGAATTAGGTACAATACCGTCTTGTTTGTTCACAAAACGAAAAGAAAAGATAACATTGTGCATCGACTCAGCAGTTCGGTGAGATCTGGCAGCGTTCCGTCTTCTCATACACACGACACACACAAGTGCAGCAGGTGAGAGACATCAGAGTAATAATGAACGTCGCGGATCAGTAGGTGTTGTTGTTGCACCCCGTAACTCGCAGGTTATGAACGCAAGCGAGGGCTCGCATCCGTGAAGCATACGACTGCTGCTCTCGGATCAGCGGAGTCTCCAGCAATGCCAAAGGGTATAGCCGGGTATGAGGGTGAAAATTGCCCACGAGCCGATCTGGATAAAGAAAATACTATTCGATGGAGTATAATGAGGGGATGTTTCCCGACAATTTTCAGCCCTTAAGGTCAAAGGGGGTTGAAACTACCCCGAATAATGACTTTTTGACTAAAAGAATCATAACTCCGATTCGAATGAACCGATTCGGACGTTTCAAGAGTGAAAAATTTTGTCTTTTTAGAACGCATCTGATGAAATTTTTTTCAGAATTTTTAGCGCCAAATTTGGATTATGGGAGCAATTTTCAAATTTAAAAATTCGATTAAAAAAATAATAAAAAGTACATCACCTCTGGAAAAAATATATTCTGTTGATTTTGTCAGAATCTACTGAAAAATGATTTTTTTGGGATTTTTGAGGTGTGGCAATCCGGTCCAAAACGAGAAAAACTGAATTTTTCACGATTTTTCAAAGTTTTTAGCCATTTACTGCGCATGCGCGTGATTTGAGGACTTTGAATATTCAAAATATCAAT
>JAPYYZ010000861.1:0-30247 GCA_030522705.1 Eretmocerus eremicus
GAGGTGGGTGAGCGTCACGTCCGAGCTGAGCGGGTGCGACGCCCCGGACAGGTTCAACTGGCGGCTGTACTCGTGAATCTTGTAGTGCTGCAGCCTCCGGAAGGGCTTGTCCGTCGCGAGGATCACCTCCCGGCAGTTGTCCCACGTGCAGTGGTAGTGCTTCTCCTTGTCGGCGTAGGGGCAGCTCGACTCGTCGCAGCCGCCCTCCTCGAAGAACGCGTCCGTCACGCGCTCCTGGGCCTCGTGCTCGCGAAGGTGCTCCCTCACCTCGCGCGACTCGCGCAGACTCGAGCCGCAGCGCTCGAGGGCGCAGTGCCAGTGCTCCTTGCCCGCTTGACAGCTGCACTCTGCGCCGGCGGGTATCAGGTAGGCTGTGCAAACAAAATTCAAGAGAGTTAGTGTGGATTTTGATGGGACATGTCTTCAGCTCTAGTAACTCATAACACTGACGCTAAGACATCAGTAACGCATAGCTTAGCTCTGTTACGATTCCGAAATAAAAATCGAGTCCCGTTAATAGAAATGGTTTGGCTAGAGTGGGCTATGATTCACTTTCACCTCGTGATGATTTAGGTGTCATTTTGTATGAATTAGAGTTTCTACCGAGGTTCCCACAATTGAATTATGCGGGTAATTACTATGATCAAGTTGCGGTTGGAGTCGCGGTAAGCTCTGCACCAGACCGTCAGGTCGGACAGTGAACCACGAATAACTTCTAACCACTTGACGAATCTCATTTTTTTAAGACAAGATGAGCATGATATGGTTCGAAAGCCTCATCTAGTTGATAGCTTAACCACATTCATAGACCATCAACGGAGCATGGAAAAATTAACCCTACAGGGTAATTCTTGACACAGAAAACGTTTCATTTTTCATTTTAGGAATGAATGAACCTAGGCCATGAAAACTCATTCCAAGCTATGATATATGAACAACCAAAAATTTCATGCGATAAAATGAAGAAACAGGCGGAATCGTCATTGTCAAAACCGATCTGCTGACTCAAACCATGATAAGTCCACAGAGGACCGCATGGAAGAGCAGAGAATATGATTGCAATACGCAATAAATTTAGTTTTCCAGTAAAAATACCAACCAAGCTCTGTGGGCGTGAGCTGCTGGTGATCGGCGAGCGAGCCGCCCATGGTGGTGGCGGTGAGGTCCATGGCGAGGTCGTTGGCGCTCTGGAAGCTGTCGTCGAGCGAGTAGTACGACGGCGAGGCCCTGCCCTCGTTCGAGCTTTCGCCGTTGAGGCTGAGCGACAGGGCCGGGTGTCCACCTGCCGCGGCCGCAGCAGCGGCGGCGGCCGCCGCGGCCATCTGGCTGAGCTCCTCCGGAGGCCAGGATCCCGTCGCTCTTATCACTCCGCCGGTGGCGCTGCCACTGGCGCCGCCGATCTGCTTGTACTTGGTGCGGATCGCAAGCTCCGAGTCGTTGCGCTCGTGCTTGCGTTTGTGGGAGAACAGCTGGCCGGACGAGTGCAGAACGTAGCTGCACGAGGGTCTGATGCAGTGGATGTGGTTGCAGACTCGAGAGAAGCGGCACTGCTCGAACGGGCACGCCTCCGACTTCATGAACTTCTTGAAGCCGTCCCTCGACAGTTGTTCGTCCTTTATGTGATACGACTTGTGTTTGTCTGCAACGAGAAATGGATTGTTAGGATTACCCTAATGTATGAGCTTTAGGTTTAGATTTTGAAGAAAGTTTTGTGCTGGAGATGGAAGAAAAAAAACATGGTAATTATGTCTGGCAGCATTGGAAAGGAATTTCTAGTAGCAAATTTTATATGCAAATCTTCTGTTTCTATGATGGTTTGATATGCTTCAAAAGCGTGTAAGACGCGAGATAGTTCAGGACAGGAGTGAACTTTTAAAACAAATGTCAAGTTTGAATCCACTTTGGCCGCCGGCCTAGATCGAACATACACCATTCATATGTCACACAGCTATACAAAATATCTGATTGCAGTTCGCAAGGAAAAATTCTAGACGGATCTGGGTCTAAAATATCTTTTCAATAGAATAAATTAGATCATAGTTTTAGCTGAACTGAACTGACTTGATCAGTTCATATGCACTTTGCAACGTCAGTGAGATTCACTCAGATTTTAGTGGAAATTATCAGTGCTGAATTTCACTGAAGTTACAATGAGTCGTGAAAAACCACAGTTCCTCTGATGGCTCTTAGAAAAACTTCACTGCCGAATCGGTGAGAACCATCGAATAATCAGCATGTGGGACCACTGATTGTCCAAAGATAGTGTCTATTTCGTAAACGGATGTCCAATCAAAAAAAAAAACCTTACTGTTTCATCGGTGACCGACCTCCACTGATTCATGAGTATGTAGTTCCATCAAATAATCCATGGAACCACTAATTTTTCAGGGTTTACCAGTAATGACGTATTTTTGTGATTGGCTAAAAATTCTACACCTCTGTGAACGACGCACCGGTTGAATTTATTGATGCATCAATGATTTTCACCGGTGGAAGTTAGTAGCTATTCAAACTGATATAATCAAGTCATGCACAACCATCTGAGTCTATAAAAATCCTTCGGATCTTCTGATGTAACAGGGAAGTCCGATTTTGGTTCTAAAAGTCAAAATCCACCATGCGAAGATATTTGAAAATCAGAAGGGCCATCACTCACCCATATCGGCTTTGTTTTTGAAGGTATATTGGCAGTTGGTCCGCCTACAATGAAAGTGCGTGGTCCTCTGACCGGAAAACTGGCAGTAGTCAGTGGCGCAATTCTCCGTCGCTCGGAACCTCTGGAAGCCCTCCTGTATAATGGCCGAGTCTTTCCTGTGATAATTCGCGTGCATCTGCACATCGGACGTGGATATGTAAACCTTGTCGCATTTGTCGTGGATGCAGTGATAGTGGGTCTGCTTGCGATTGTGCGGACACTGCCTGCCAGGATGTCTCTCGGCGCAGTCGTCGGTCGGCGAGTATCTCATGAATCCGTGCTGGAGCGACTCGTCTCGCTTCTTGTGCCACTTGAAGTGCCTGATCATCTCCTCCTTCTTCACAAACACCCTGCCGCTGCAGTCCAGACAGTGGAAGTGCTCCCGACAGCCCAGCTCCTTACAGTACGAGCTGCCGCACTCCTGGCCACTGCTGAAGCGACGGACGTAGCGAGAGTAGTCTATGAGAGGTTGCTGAGGCGAGTGCTGGTGCCCGAGGCTGGACGAAGTCTTGGAGACGTTGGCGGAGCTGCTCGAGCCGAGCAGGACGTCCGCCGACGAGGGCGACATGCTCTGACGCAACAGGGCTGCGAGCAAAAATTGGATCATGTTGATGCTTCTGTGTGACTGATTGAGGCTCAGGGGTTTGCAGGAATTTGAGGGTTTCCGCATGGGAAATGGTAGCTGAATTTGTGCAAAGGGTTCCAACTGAATCCGATGAGCTGGAATAACTAAAACAACTTGCCAAGTCTCTAAACAAGTTGTTCTATCTATTCATCCTTCATAATGACTTTGGTTTCGTAGTTCCCTCGATGAGGGACTTGATTTATTGGAAATTTCGGAAATAGCCAAAGACCTTATTAGGAGTCGTAAAACAAGCCACGTCATCATGAGAACCAAAAAAATGTTCATCATAAGAAACGCAGAATTAAGAAGATGGGAATTAGCGATTAGTAACTAGGTTCTGGACCATTTCTTGTTCATTCATTGTAGTCAGTTGCGATCCACATTAGTGATGAATCTCTCGCTTCTGAACATTTTAATCAATTTTTTGATTAGAATGCTATTGAATTCTGATATTATGGACAAAAAGCACATTCTCAACAAGTAAGCATAAGAATGGAGATTGATCCAAGCTCATCTGAAAATAGTCAAGTAATATCATCAGTACTGTATTAAGGAACACTTGAATGAATCAGACAAACTGATAAGTCTATCTCAAGTCCGAACAAAAATCATCCGATTAGTTTGAGATTTTCAAGTTCTGCATTAACGTCGATAAAGACTATATTAGATAAAGCACGAGAGCTAACCGAGTGGGATTTTGCATAGTAATCTCTGTAGAGATCAAGTGGCTTGAATAAAATAATGATAATGATAAATAACCGGGTGGGAGCTTCGATCGGTAACTTTCTTCCCGAGTGCAACGGCAGCGACCTTCGCGTGCTTGAAAATTCTTTCCGACATCCGCAAGGCGACGCCTCTGGCAAAATTTTGTCATGCAAATTATACGTGCTCGCGAGAAAGCAGACGGCGTTCATCGACCCAAGTGACAAAAGGGGCCCTGCTGCAAGCTGATTAGTCACTTTTTTGCTGCTTCTTTTGCTTTTTCTTCCTTTTACAATGCAAGCCGAGTGCAGTCTTGCATAAGTTTGCAGCGCAGCGGAAACGAGGAATTTCATCAAAGCAGAATTTATTTTCGAGAGCCGTACAAAACGCTGCAACTGAAAACTGTTTGGGAAAGCAAAATATCAGTCTGTCATTGACTTTTCTCGAATGTAATAACGAATTTCATTGCAGAGCTCATACATTCCGCTGTACAAGCCTCTGCTTGAAACTTTGCGTTTCCCCCCAGACAGGCCTGATTAGCTGAAACAAACTTTTCATTACAGGCACTTGATAAGGGTAGAAAAGACCACCGAAACGTTGTGCCACAAACAATAAGTACGTGTACTTGACTCATAAAAAACGATCGATTAGAAACCTTTCCAACAACTACAAATATGAGTGACCAAATGTTATTAAATTTTGCAGCTCTTATTCTACATTCCTTTGTATAAAAAAATTCGATACTAGAAAATCAAAAGAGAACGATCTCGCTTGATCTGAAGTATCAACATTTCATCGAACGAAAAATAGTATTTGCTGCAGAATTGTGTGAAGAGAAAAATATCATCATTTTTCAGTGCGCCGAGAGGCCATAAATCAAAAATACCGCGAACGAAGGTACGAAAGAGGGTTTGGGAAGGTTAATAAGATATATATAATATTTCTCCGGGGATGGTCGAGGAGAATCGGCGAGGTTGCGAGCGCGGGCGAGCAAAAAGTTAAATGTCACTCAAACGGCTTGCCCCGCAGAGCTAATTACAGGGCTACCGTGGCCGAGTGCAAAAAAATTTTAGCGATTCAATCTGTCTCGGAAATATTTCAGGCTATAAATTCAAAAAGGGTCAAGCACATATGGAAGTGGACGCCGGGCACATTACATACAGGCACAAATGCATGCACACGAACATACATAAAGGCGCGCGAGGCTGCAGGGCTGCCGTCGAGAATTCATCTCGGGCCCGCAGTCGTAAAGATTTCTTTGATGAGCATCTCCCGAGGTTTCCACAAAAGTTCGGCAGAGATAGATCATTAAAAACACTTTGGAATTTAGATCCCGATACACCGTGGGATCTGAGCTGCCCCCAAAACATCATGTATGTGTGCTGCGCTAGATCCAGTCTGTCTTCCCAAAACTGTAGAAAAGGAATCCATAGCTATGAATGAGCATTTCAAATGTTGATGCAGCAAGATAATGAGGAACGAAATTGCTCGGAAAATCGTTATTCATGCAAGATGAGGAGGCGTTCTTTTTCTTCTATAGGATAAAATGTCTATTTAGAAATATTCGAAAGGGTTCTTGCGTAAGACCATCAAGATGACATGTTCGACCAGATTGGATAATTGTTGATTCATTTAGAGTAGAAAATCAAGAATATTTGTAGAGATAACAAATACTAATATTGTCAAGTTGGATCGCAAATATAACACATGTGAAATATCTGTATGTTTGAAACACACGATTAGCAACTTGTATACATGTTGAAAAATGCCCATTAATTCAGTCTGTACACTCTCGCGTTGTTTTATAAATTTCAACTTTTAATCTTGTCACTACTCTTGGCAACGCTGACAATTGAGTTTCGGTTCCAATTGATATATTTTCCATGAATGTGCCTTAGAAATTCTTATACCAAATTCATGATGTATAGTTCACATTGATCGAAATGAACGATAATGAAAGGCTATTCAGAAACTGGACCATGTGCTAGAGACCAAAGCCTTGCAACCCGAACTCCCCAAAAAATCCATAATGCCGAAAGAATACAATTGCCATATTGGCGGCGGAAACAGCAATGGTAAAGAATCATCCACGGGGCCCAGTATGCAAGCTGCGTATGCCTAATAAACAGTACCGCAAGATTACTTGTGTGTACTCGGGGCTCGAAAGAGGAAAGATGCAGAAAGAGAGGAAAAACGAGTGCGGCGCGCAGATCGGCGCTATCGATAAGTTGTACGAGTGCGGCGATATCCTCGCATGCGAGAGCATTGTTTCGCCCATACTTGCATGTACGGCGATATGAGTCCTGCTGCGTACGATATGAGCTCGGCAAGAGCCCACCTCCGCGCGCAGCTCGTCGTCGCGCAGGGAGGACCACAAGATCGATCGCGACTTCCGTCGTAAATCGCGAGATTTTCTCAAACGTGATTACACGCTTCGGGGAAATGAATGACCTCACGATCATCGTGCGTTGAGAGCATGTCAAAGCCTCACCTTACCGACATTCATGACAAATTCATTCAAAATAAAGCTGTACAATATTTCGAGAATGTATAGCTTCAGATGGTTATGCGCATTGGTGAAGTGCACCACTGAGAAAAATTTCGGAGTGATCCATGGTGAATTCTCCAAGTAGTTTGGTTAATGAGTAATATTGCAGCCTTAAGTTAAACCACTCTGAGATTGTATAGCCTCATTTCAATGAATTTATTATGGATGTCGGTAAAATAGAGCTTCGACATCGAGCATGCTCTTAATCAACTTCGAATGATCCGGTTACTTCGAGTTCTCCGGATTAAAGTGTCTTCTTCATTGGCCATAAACTATAGCGAGAGAACATTGCTGAGCGAGCAATTTGTACCGGCCATTCATGCTGAATCGATGGAATTGAATCAAGCATGGCAACACCAAAAATCCATGTGTCAAAATGTGAGGCAGATTCAAGTGCTCGTCGTATATGTTGGGTGTAACAATGAGAGCAAGTCGTGTGGCGGTGATGCAATTCTGGTGAACGAACTGAAGATTATGGAGGAATTCCAAATCGATTACCATTTCGAGCCGCCCGACTTTTCCAAGTCACTGAAATGAAATTCGAAAGCCGCATAAATATGCAATGTCGCGCGAAGATTAGCAGAGCGCCAACCACCTCGCCATCAGCGTGTGCGTGCTCACCTACTTTTCAATCTTGCAAGTATCTGCATGCCTGCATACAATTTGCGTATTCATGAATTATTGGAAATATACTTTTAATTGCATCCGAGCGGGTTTGAGTAAACGCGAAACATCGCACAATGTGGAGAGTGAGAGAGTTTGAGCACAACGAATTCCCATATTAATCAAAGAATTTCATGTTAATGAGCATAACCAGTATTTCAACAAAGCGCTGCTGCCGCCGCAAACGCGCGGTATCTAAATACAATGGCGGAAAGACTGCCCTCCAGCATCGTATCAATGAAAACCAGTAAATTATTTCAACAATGCGGCCGACGCACGCATGCACGCGGTTGGACAGTCCATTTATAAAATCGACCTAGATTCATTATTGCTTTTTTCGTGCGGCTCTCATTATTACCCGCGATTCTTGATATTGCTTTCATTCATTCAAGCTCGAAAACACTGATACTACCAAGCGAACTAAAAACGTGTGCAAAGCTGGTACATAGTAATTCGATATTTTTCATGACGCACGTGCGTTTTGCTTTTCCTCGTAATTGGCGCTCCATACAGATATATTCGATTTTATCAGAGAGCCGCAGACTGTATAAGCGAGCTGCGCTCTCTGGATATTCATCGTCAATTCGCACGTACACTCGCGTATATGAGCGGCCAAATCCCGTATATCCTTTTTTTTCGTAGTCGGCATTAATACCCGGCTCTCAAAACCAATCCATAGATCGAGATTCTTGTAAATTGAACTGGCGAAGATCGAGAGCGCGATATTGCACTGCCGCTGCAAGCGCTGATTATAATTCGCCCGGGACAAGTGGAGAGAGGAAGAATGAGAGAGAGAGAGAGAAGGAGAGGGATAGAGACAGTGTGGCGAACATGCGATGAATTTATTGTTCGTTGCGGAATGAGATTAGAGTCGCACTCGAATCGTTCTAGAAACTCTGCAGTCGGATAGATATATATAGGGATCGGTGGAGAAATGGTAGCAATTGTGCAGGCGGTACTATTTCACCTTTGAATTGAGAAAGGATGTATTTGATTGCCTGCGAGAGCGCGATAGCACGAGAGATTAGAGCGCAATTACGCGACTTATTCTACATACGTTGGGAGAACAGTTGAGTCTGGATTGAAAAACTCACTCGACTCATTTTTCATGCGAAACAATAATGAAATGAAGTCAAGAGTGCCTAACGCAAGGATGAATTAGTGTCAACGAGTGATGTTTTTCAAGAGCGAATATCACAATAGCCGATTGTTAACGACTCGCGAGATGCGGATTGAGAAATCGACTTTCACAGAAATCATCAAGTCTGCGAGCAAGAAATTTTCGTCACAAAACATCTTGGATAAGAATCAAACGTCGCTAAAGAAGTCGACGAGAAACTTATATTATACTCGTGATATATGAGATTGGGCTGGGAAGGATCGATTAGGTGTTCGGGTGAGCTAAAGGTATATAGAGGATTTCGAGGGGATTTCAGGTGAAAGGGAGAACTTTATGTCGTGGGTTCACGAATTATGGAAATTCATGATTGATGTGCAGGAGTTTTATTGGGGTTGATTTTACGAGGGATGCCTTTCGGCTCGGAGGGCTTTTATCGTCTTTGGGGCGATGGTCTTTCGAGATTCCTTGCTTTACGAGTTCGCGCGATTTGTATTTTTCGAGGAGGGAATGAGAGGAGACAGTCGTTCACGTAAATCGTGTAAACGATACAAAATCTCATCAACATCGCCTTGATCCTCGGAAGCGTCAAAAGTATTTTATAATACCATAAAGCCATAACAACGCGCTTTCACACGCGGTACTTTTTCAATACCGATTGGAGCTCTCATCACTCGAGCCACCCAGACAATCTTTACCGGCAATATGAGGTACGATTATAATAAATTTTCTATAGCAAATACCATGAATCGGATTGACACGCAGTACACAGGTCACCTCATCAACCATTTGGTGTCAAGTCCCATGAAATCCTGTATAAGACTTGCGATCCTCGGGCGTCAAAGAACGAAATCAGCGAGTTCTCGAGTCACTCGCCGTTGAATGTTCGATAGTTCACGCAGATCTACTCGAACGAAGTCATCCCATTGCCAGGCACCTAGCGAATGTGGTAAGAACCGAATTTCAATTATCGTCGACGAAAATCTGGACTGAATCGGCAAACACTTGACCCAATCTTCCGAGCTCTCCAGTGTCACAGATCTCCTTACGATAGCTCATATACCGATCAAAAGCAACGCGCACGCAAAGCGCCGATTTCGTCTCGAGGTCCTGTCCCGCAGAGCAGAATACGGGATCGCACAGGTGGGGAGAGGACACGCACGCTCCGCTTTTGTTTGTTCGATTCCAATATGCCCCAGTGAGATCCTTCCCCCCTTTCTCCCTTCGGATATTTTGCAAGTGTACATTATGCGCCTCTCCGCGTACATAATACATTGCGAGGAGGTGAGCTGGTGCGCATATTCGCCCAAACAGCGCCAGATTCCGAGAAACTTGGTGTCTTGCGCGCGGCATGTGCTGCGCGGTTTTGTTTTATACGTGTGCCCCGCGAAAAGGAGGATACGTTATGGGCAGCGGAGAGCTGCTCCGGAGCCACTGCGCGAGGAACGAGTTTTGCACACGAAAATTGTTGAATATCCGCGAAGCCGCTGCCGCGCCGTCGCGTCGCGGCTCCGAGTTTACGGGCCGTCCGCCTCGAGCGCGATTAATGTGTGCGCGAATTCGATCCGCTTGGATTTCCTTGGTCCTGCGAGCTCCGCGCTCCTCGGAGATTGCATTCGCGCGAGCTGGGACCGACTGCATCCAAAAGCCGCATGGGTGATTTTTTGGAGTTCTTGACTCGGTTTTGGAGATGACGAGAGAAGATCGTTGCCGAGTAATCGAGAAGGAAGCTGACGTTGAAGTTGGGTTGGAAGGCTTTTAGTCGATGAAACTTACTCTAAATAAGAAAATGTTACTAGAGAGTATATTTTATGGTCTCGAAATCAGGATTTAAAAACAGAGAGTTATACGCAATATGCCGACTCCACATGCCTTGCTATCCCTTGATCCTTGGCTCTGGTGCGGGGTCACGTTCGACACCAAATTCTGC
This sequence comes from Eretmocerus eremicus, assembly GCA_030522705.1. Classification (NCBI taxonomy): domain Eukaryota; kingdom Metazoa; phylum Arthropoda; class Insecta; order Hymenoptera; family Aphelinidae; genus Eretmocerus; species Eretmocerus eremicus. Next base: position 10,281 of record JAPYYZ010000861.1, read on the forward strand.
TACTTGACGGGTCGACAATGAGAAATTTTTCAATCTCCAGTCACAATAACTTAGAAACGTCAAAAGGGTAAGGTTTATACACGTGAATGAGAAGAGCTCAAAACTATTGCGATACGCTTATTCGCGATAGTGCGTGGACGCCGGAGAGACGAGTAAAAGTGTAAGCTCGTGTACTTGGGGATAATATTCACCTGAGGGGTCGAGTTGTGTGTGAGCGGATCTCGAGACAAGATATCAGCGTTTTATCCGAGTTGCGGCGACGTCGCTGTGAGCCTCGGCAGTCGCGCAAGTTTTGCAAGCACACGCCTGTTTCCTGTCCTTGGCAATTCACACGCCTCACTCTTCCGTCAGAGTGATTTCCGAGGTAATCTCGGGCACGGTGTCGTCTCAAAAAATTCTGCCAATTTATATCATTTCTTCAATCGTTTCGAGTAAAAAAACACAGTATACAATACCCAGAAGAATGAGGTTTGCTTATCGGCCAATAAAAATTCTTTTGGTCAACTGATCCTTGACTCTCATCGGTGAGATACTCTGACAAAGCAACGAGATTCACTGATGAATCGGCAGATTTCATTGATGGGAATCAAGTGAGAGGATTGGACTTTCCGGTTTGGAAATTCTAAGCCAGAGCTTGCAGAAAGGATCTCACGAAACTACAAATTGATCTCCAGAAAAATGGATGATCAACCCTCTCACAGAATCAAATTTCATCCACAGCCGGTGAATACGAATGGCCATTAGCATAAACAACAGCAGCGGCGCATCGAACTTGCGGATTCATCGAGCGCTGGTGAACGCTCCGCAAATCTGTTGCAACGCCCGGATAACATACTCGCGAAAAGGAGAGCGTCGCGGGAGAGAATCAGAGGCGCATTTGAATAGGGAAAAATCGCTCAATTTTTGCATAAAACGAGGGAACGAAGGAACGAGCGACGACGACGACGACGGGCGGCAAACAAAAGCTCGGCGGCTCTTCCGCCGCGAGCCGCTTTGCATAAACGCCCAGCGATCCTCTCATTTACCTATAGCTAAACGCCCAGCGATCCTCTCATTTACCTATAGCCTCGAGTCGCGATTCCGCGAGGGCCTCGCAGCGAGAGGAGTAAGAAGAATAGGGCCGCGGCCTGGGCGAGCGCGCAGATAAAGAGCGGAGGCTGTATACGAGAAACGCGCAGATATTGCCCCGGCCGCGGTGCCCACCCACGCACCCGCTCTCCGCGAGGGCCGCACGCGCGTGTACACCTTCCCCTGATGCGATACGCGTATACGTTTGATACGCTGTCCTGTTACGGGAAATGCGAGCGGAGAGACGTGACGGGGCCTAAACGGAACAGATCTCAAAAAGTAGCGGGGCACGTCGTGAAATCCTTTCTCGACTCGGAGCGCAACGCGGCCTCGACGAGATTCCTCAAAAGCGCTCCAATTTTTTCCCCTCCACTTCTCTCTTTATTCATTGCATAATCCCTTGCTTGCTTTTGAAGAAAAAGAGAGCGAGAGAGTAACCCTTTTATACAGAGTGGCGGAGCTGTGGGCCGTTGGGTGCGTATATGTGGCCACGCCATGCGGGCCGCGCTCGCACATAATGCGATCGAGAGGGACGCGTCAGCGGGCCCGGCCCGGCGGTCCATTGAACCCTCGTCGTCGTCGCGCGAGCCGTGTGTGCCGCCTCGTCTGGTCGATCAGCAGCCCGTCCTAACGGAGAGACTCGAGCCATCTCGATGGCCCTTGTCACAACATTGTTTCCGGAAAAATGCCCCCGATACGCTCCTCTTTCTCTCTCTCTCTCTCGCTTCATGTACTACACGTACTCTTGTACGCGTGTACGTGTAATATTGGAACGAGCTGCTGCTGGGATATGGAGAGGGGAGGGAGAAAAAAGTGAGGGGGCAGGTGTGCGCAAAATTTCGCTTAATAATCGCTCGGGCGCGTGCAGTACGCGCTAATGCCAACTCACCCAAAGAGAGAGAGAAAGAGACATCTCTGGTCTGCTCCCCCCCCCCCCCCCCCCCCCCCCCCCCCCCCCCCACGCCCCGCCCCCCCCCCCCCGCCCCCCCCCCCCTCACTCCATTCGCGCTGCCGCACGCAAAAGTGCCGCCGTACATATTATACGCTGCACTCGCTCGCTCTCTGTGTACGTACTTGTGTGATCGCAAGCACCCAGCGTGACCCTCCACCTCCCAACGTACAGTCAAAATTACGCACCCTGTGCAACTCGTGTGCCACTCCATATCCTTGTGTGCACATTTGTAACGCACGTATACGCGAGCTCGATCGGTGGAAAAAAATCAGCAAACTCTTCGCATCGTGTATACACTTGTACACCCAACACGTCTTCATGTGGTGCGTTTTGGACGCCTGGAAGACCTTAGAGATGAACTTTGATAGAAAAACATCTTTTTCGATAAGTTGCTACGATGATGAACCACGAGTTGTTGGACTGATAAATCATGTCATATTGTGATGGAGATGGGCAGACTCTCAAACTCTACGTTCCCGACTTGATTTCTATGATTCGGAGAATCAAAACTTTCAATATTAATTTTCTGACGTCAAAAATAGAGTGAATTAATACCTGATTCTAATTCAAGACCGTTGGGGAGGGGGGGGGGGGGTTTATTCTCGAATGCTTTCGAGGAATGAAAAAAATCTTCACTCATCCAAACTGCACTCAAGAGCACCACCTCTGGTCAGTAGGTTCAAGTCAATGAGAATTTTTGAAAACTCGTGAGAAATAACATGAAAAGAACTGAATTAGAAACTATATTTCTAGCAAAAACGCCTCAGAAGAGTTGCACAAATTATGTCCCTCTCGCGGGAGTGCGTTATTTCTGTCAAAATTGCGTTGCGGGCGCCTCGCTCTCCTCCCTACAACACCTTCTTTTAGCTCTCCTCGAGGCTTTGTAAACGAGATAGACCAACCAACCAACTATATACAGAACATTCTTCCTTTTATGCTCTGTTCGCTAGCCCGCTAATTGTCTTTTTTCGAGGTGTTCTCTCAGCTTCTTCTGGACAGCATATGATTTAACGATGCGGTTTGAGATGGGTTTCTGCACCCTGACTATCTCTGAGGATTCCAAATAGAACTTCGAAATTGAATAAGCAATCGATCAAATTTTTCAGAGCAATAATTCTCTAATCGCTCGCGGGAATTTTAGTTATTGTCAGTCTTTGGAATCACAGAAAAATCGCCCTAAAGTTGCAGCTTGCGATTCTCAAGCGAGCTTGCAATCGAGCTCTCACTCGCCTCTTTCGATTCTTCGTACGGCCTGTCATATCTAAAATCATAATTCTTCACTCAGTCCGGCTCAATCACCTTTGATGAACCCATCTTTCAACGATACTTTTGCATCAACCCCCTTCCCTCCCTCAAGATTGCTATTCCAGAGACGCGATAGTCAGGCTCGGGAAGCTTCAGCGTCGGGCGCGATATCGCGACGCAAGAGAGCAGCACAACGAAGTCTGGCGAAGAGGAGGCAGTGGGGTAGCGGCGCAGCAACAAATTAACGTTGAAGTCTCCTCCCACAACGCGGCTTCGGCTGCGGCATCATTAATCGCGCACTCTCGGCTCATGAGCGCATAGCAGCGGGAGCGAGAGAGCGAGAGCGCTGGCAAAAGGACCAAAAGCGCGGAGAATTGTTAAAATCGGCCCGCAGTAAATCTCGCTCGCGGCGTCGATAATTGATGATTCGCTGCCCTCGGATATGCATTTCTGCGGTGGCCGCCGCGAGAGGATGAAAGCGAGAGAGGAGGGAGAGAGAAGAGGGTACTTCGAAGCCGAGGCTGCGGCATCGCCGGTGTAAGTATATAACGCGGCAAGGCTCATCATAATTAGTGCGCGCGGCCGCCGATCCGATATTGCTCATCGCGACTCGCGCTGCGCCAATGACGAGATCGGGCAGTTGCAGCGCAGAACGCGGAATCTCGCGCACTCGCGAATCTCGCGATACGCCGCCGCCGCCGACGAATTTATAGCGAAGCCTCCGGCGCCCGCAACTCTCTTTCCTTCTCATCTCGCCAATGAGATTTCCTCCCATCGCTTCCTCCTCTCCTGCTTCACCCTCCCGCATTTCTCCTCTCATACTTGTGCGCGTGTCTCCGCGACTGCCGTCTGATTTAACGACTGCGCCGAGGTATTCTATGGAGATGTGGCTCGAGCTTGTCTATCGCAGAGTGCAAGAGAGGAACCACCCGAGAAGAGAATGTAGGAAAGAGGAGGGAGGAGAGTGGGGCGCGCGCAATTTGAATAAATCTCATTTAGTGTCGCCCGGCTGGACGTTCGAATTCAATGTTGGAGGCGACGAGATGAGAGAGGACCACGTGGTCAAGTATATGAGTATTCGCGAGGACGTCGTTGCGCCGACAAATGGCCCGGCGCAGAGTCGAGTGAGCGTATTTCATCCGAGAGAGAGAGATGCTGGCTGGTGGCCATCCGACTGCGAGCGACATCTGCGGGGCGAATGCGACGACGAGGACGAGATGATTCTGCGTCGTTTTGAGAAATGAGAGCTTTCGTGAACCGCTCAAATTAGTTCTCTAGCAAATTGGTGACGCGACGATTTTGTAAAATCTGGTTGATGAATTGAGACAGTTTCGATTGTCGCGTGTAATTAGACGCCGCAGCTCTATCAATCGTCAATCCGATCCCCTGCATCCACAAGGTCCCCTCTGAAGCTTGCAACCCTTCAGCTCTATACACTGCATGCACCGCAGCTATATAGAATCTAATTGTCGCTTCATCGTAGAGACGATCAATGCTCATAGAATCGGATGTCGAGCAACGATCAGTGCTTAATTAAGAATGTCATCGCTTCGTTTTCACTGAGTCTCGAGTTCGTCTTCCTTCGCAGATATATATATGTCACGGTCGAGACATGCGGCACGTACACAATTTGGACAACTGATGAGTTATTCGAGAAACGATTCAGAGCTGAGCAGAAGCGGGGGGGGGTGGTGTAATTAAGGGGGGAAAAACGAATGATAAGTGAAATGCTCCGCGTGGGAGATGAGGGGCACGAGTTTGAGCAAGACGATCTGTCGCGTTGCTCTCGTTGCAGCATTAATTGCCATGGGACCACTCGCAGCCTCGCTCACTCTTTGTGCGACGGTGCAGGCGGCTATGGGCACGTGTCGCGCGCACGACCAGTTGTCTAGAAAAACTTAATCCACTGGAGACTGTCTTTTGATTTTCTGCATGCAAACTGTGAGTTCATCCGTAACAGTGTAATCCGACGAGTTCGTATCTATTGGGGCGTCTTTTTTCAATTCAGTAAGAAAGACAAGAGGTGGAGTAACGCTAGCGCGTCGTGGATTGTATTCGTATCCTAGATGTATGCAACAACTGTTTCGATAGTGGTCTATACGATTCAGTAAATGCAAGAAAATGAAAATAAGAATCACGAGTTCACTGAAAAATATTATATGATCAATTTGTAAGAGAAAAATTGAATGAAAATCTGAATTTGCTACGGTAAACGGGCATTCAAGAGCCTGGCCATTCCCTTAACTTTCGAATTACGAAAATTGTTTGACCCACATAATGGTCATATGCGGTCTCACACGCCCCCATGCTTACTTGAGTCAATTTATTGACCTGAACCTCGAAATGACTATCCTCAATTTTAGCATCTCATCCAGTATCTCAAGGCGCTGTTATCCGGTTTTCGGATGATTTCATACGAGCAAACCCCGATGAGGCGTAATCCAGAACTATAAAATGATGGAGGGTCTTCTGAATCCCAGTGACATCGTGAAATTAAGAGATTCTATTTGATATTTGAGCCGTTCAATTTTGTGTTCAAGAACGCGCTCGATAACTCTTTTATTCGATGTGAGCTTCACTTACTCAAATACGCCGAAATCATCAGCATTTTGTAAATGAATGATGGAGTACACATACGATTCTTCGTCACCCAAATTTGAAAAATCGTTAGAGTTGCAGGAAACTCGATCGTTTAAAATCTAAAATCCCATCAAATTTTCAAGGAGCTAAGGGCGTCAGGGTTGTAGGGCAGCGACCGCTTCAAGGCGAGGAGCGAAATGATGTTCGACCTTGAGCTGGCACGCGCACAGTTCTCTCGTTGCGCACAGAGCGCGATCGGCCATGTCACTACAACGCGCAGCAGAGCGTGTCCCACCCTCGGGCTCTGCTTTCGTCGTCCGCCCCCTTTCGAAAAACTCGTCAACCCCTTTTTCCGGCGCGGGCGCGATCGCGCGCAAATTCATCCCCCTCGCCGGTCCACCACCCGTTTTCTCCGCCTCTCTCTCTCTCTCTCTCTCTCTCCCTCCCGACCACGCGCTTTTTAGATTTTCACGATATCCACGGGATTACTTGCTCTTCTTACCATCTCCGTCGCTCTCGCCGAGCTCAAATACTTCCGCGGCGGTGTTGGTGGTGGTGGTGGTGGTTGAGTGAGCAAAGTTACCCCATCCTTGAAAATAAACAGGCTCGAGGCGAACCCTTTCTACAAATTCAAATAAGAGGGGGTCCGTAATAGAGAGCGAGGGGTTGCGATTCGCGCCGATGGTGAAACACCGAGTGGAACACGACAGAAAATCGAACCAGACACAGAAAAGATACTCGGCTACTAACTAACTATAACGTACTACGAAACGCGGCGTATGTGTACGCTTTAGTGCGCCGAGCCGATACGAAGGGTTTTAAAAAAAGGGTCGCGCAAGGCAAAGGGAAGGAGAGGCCCGTCATCGGCTTTGTTCGCGCGGGGCAGCGCTCGCCGTGTGCGTATATATTTTTCGCTCGGCGGGCGGAATTTCGTTGGCTATAGAGCACGTGTGCATGCGCAATTCACGCATATATGCGCGACACCGCACGGATCGACGAGCCGCTGTCAAAACAGAGAAATTCGAAGCGGCGCAGCGATTTTCCAGACTCGTGATCAACCCCACACGCGACAGATGTCGCGCCCACGAATGCATACACTCGCTATTCGCGCGCACCTACTCTTTACATGCGAAATTACGCGAAAGAGCGAGTGAGAGAGAGAGAGGCGTCCAATTCGGCCGCGGGGATATATAGCGCACACGGACAAGTTGCACGAGAGACGAAGGGGTTGCGGGGCTCGGCTGATTTATTTGCCGCGGCCGATCTGTGCCGATCTCTCAATTACTTATGTGCGCCGAGGCTCGCGGTGCGACTCTATTCTCCGCGAGCACGAGAGATATAGAGAGAGAGAGCCATCGGACACGCGAGTATAAATTTTCGAGCCCTTTCTAATATAATGGGGTTGCCACGACCGAGCGAGAATTACTTTTTATTGGACGGATCTCTGTGCAGCCATTATGTGGATTGGATTCATTCGACTCTTTCTCTCGCTCTCTATCCTATGTACGTACAGCGTGTACGTGTTTGGAAAATATTGAAGTCTCTATTAGGCTAATCAATGAACCGAGCGCATTGTGCCGATGCGATTCCGTGATGCATTGCCTCATCTCTGAATTACTCTTGCGTAACCCGATTCTACACGCTGCGCAATGTTCCTTCGTTGGCGAATAATCACTCTCTACAGGGGCGTGAGAAATTTTGCGGGGAACGAAATTACGCCCTCGGTGCGATGATTTCCAGGAGCGGTTGATGAGAGCGAGATGAAATATTAATGACAGATTTGTTGAACATTTTTGTATATGGTGAGATTACAGAAAGGATTTTTTTGACTCTCGCGAGTCACCATCAGAGAAATAGATCTTGGCTGGCTAAGAAGCTCACATTTCCAATAGACCAAATGCGTGACGCACGCGGACTTGGACGCACCTCAGCGAACATGTCGGCGATCCGATCGAGCAATGCTAAACGAATCGTAAAACAGCGGCTTGGACATATCCGAGCGGTCATTGGCGGCTGTGGACGAGAGAAAAACGCGGAAATCGAAGAAACGTCCGTCTCTCGGCTGCTCTCTTTCGGATCGCGCGCGCTCTCGCTCTTACGTACCAAGGAATCTTTTGCTTTTTTGCGCTTCGGGACTAGAGAAGTGACACCCGACGGAAGAGGCGCGTGTGTATATTCTCGCGCGAGGGGTCAAAGACATCGACAAATAGCGCAATAGACAAAGAGGAGATGCACTTTGATCTATTTCCGTGATAACGGCGCTGACGGGATCTCGTGAAAGACGACGTTCGACGAGCGTTATTGACGCGACTTCTTACGGAGTCTTGCACAGTGCGGATTTCCCAGAATCAGAACTCATTGGCAGTGAAAAGAAAAAGACGAGTCGTGGTAGTGTTGGGTATGAAAGAAAATTTGAATTTTGCGAGTATAATTCTACTTGGTAGTTATGGTACAAAGTATAGAAACTTTGTTCCTGACTAGTTGAATAGATCGTGCTATTCGGTGGAGGTTCCGACGTCGTCTAATTTTCTCAGCAGCGCATCAGGAGAGTCAATCAGAATCAAGTCAGGCGGGAAGGGGAGAACAAAGGCCGCTTGTAGCAGCATGGTATTCATGTCACCGAGCATCACTGCGAGTAATCATTATCTCTCGGCGCGAATCTCTGAATTCCCGCTGATGAAAAATGGAAAATCATCGGAGATCGGTTCTGCCGGTGTACATAAAGAACGCGAGCGCGAGCGGGCGGTCCCCGCGGTAAGAATCGCTCGCGATGCACAAAGAGCCGTATACGCGCGTCGAGCGGGTTTAATTCGCCGAGACGTTTGCGCGGGCCCACAGAGAGAGAGCAGAGCGCATCATAATCGTGCCATTGATGCCGCTCGCGCATTAATCGCCTTTATCCTCGGAACGCTGGAAAATAAAGAGAGGGCTCACAATGCGCGCGCGCCGTCAAAGGATGCGCGCGGCCTCTCTCGGGCTCGCGCGATTGCCATCGTTTCTCTAAATCACGAGGCGAGCCCATCTCTCGCGGTATCCTGTGATATGAAATGACTCGGCGGGAAGTGATCGGGGAGTCCGATCGTCACAATGACTCTATCTCGGGGCTGAATCGAGCTCCGCGTCGCTGCCGCGAGCTCTCCAGACGAGAGACCAGTCGGCCTGTGGCTTTTGCTCGAGGATGCTTTCCGCCCGCAGCCTCCGCAGCGTATTCCCCGAGGAATTTGTACTCGCTGCTTGATCATGCTCCCGCGCCAGGATTAACTTGGGCGCGCTGGATGGATTCGGAATGCCTGCGATGCCGGAGCGCTCGATAGTATAAGATCGATCGGTCTTACGTTGCGATGAGATAGTGCGACCCATAGAAGACTTTGTGAGGAGCGGTGTACGCAATTTTTCCGTGTCGATCGTTTTGGAGAGTCATGAATCTCTAAAAGAGTGGCTCGTTTGATTTTTCTCGCAATTTCTATCCTCTACAAGCTCCTGTACTTTGAATTTTTGAGTCTCAAGGGAAGAAGAGGGCCGAGTGCGAAAATCGCTTCCCGAGCCAAGTCGGGCGCACGCCTTGGTCAGAAAGGAAGCAAAAAAATACGAGCAGCAGACTGCACCCGAAAGCGATCTCGCGGCATCTTGGAATCGCCGCTATTTTTCCACCTCGCCTGCGTTGGCAGCCTCGCTGATTTGGGCGAACTCGTCGCTCTCTCTCTCGGTCTCTCACTGCACCAACAATTAAATTTAGAATATTTTTTACATTTTTTCGATGCCGTTCGAGATCGATTTGGCACGAGTCGTCGCTCTGACTCCACCACCAACCACCGTCGAGTAATGCAAAACGAGCCACTCAAGGAGAAGACGTCGAGAAGAGGTGAGATGACTCTTCCAAGCCGATGAGAACCGGCGCTCCACAAGTGGCGAGTCTCAAAGGGGAAGAGCTCGGGGCCGAAACACAACGCGCGAGAATATGCAGAATGATGGAAACAGGCTGCGCGCGACCCTTGCATTCATCGCGCGCGGCAAAGTGTAAAAGCTCGTTTTGTCAGGGCCGCAAGCTCATCTCGCGGGCGCGTTTTCGCGATTACGCTCTGAAAATAGTCGAGCGCCGGATATGGGGCTCGACCGGCTGCAGCAACCCCCCATGAAGTTCCAGCGGCATCTCCTTCGCGCAGCTCGAGTTTGGCTTTATTCGCGAAAGAGTGCGCGCGCAAGTAAATATAAACGCGTCAGAGTCGAGCTTCGGCCTCGACAGCCGAGAGCGCGCTCATTTTTCCCCTGGTCGCGGGAATTCCCATGCTAAGCGCAGCCCTTGCCCTCGGGAGCAGAGCCGGCCCTTCTGTCGTATCTCGCGCCTGTCTCTTGAAGTGCGTGCTCGCCGACTTGATGCGGCTGCTCCAGTGCGGTGTATTTTAAAACGTTTTTGTGCCACTTGTGGCGAGTATCCCGCGAGAGAGTTTTAAGACTTAAAAGTAGCAGATGAATCTTGAATGGGGGATTATGAAAGCAGGGCAAGACACCCTCACTCAAAACGACAAGGATTTTTGAAACTATTTTGTTCGTCTAGCTTGAAGGGCCAGAGAAAGGACACCATCGATAATGTGCCATGCATATAATTTCTGCATACCGTGAGCCGGAGCTGATTGGCCACCCTGTGGTTATTTTGGTCCGCTCGTATCGTAGCTTCAAGTTTGAGTGGATTTTTCCAAGACCGTTTTGTGGGGGTTCAGTTTCAAAGTGAAGTAAAAGAATACAAAATGAACTCCAACAGGATGTTTTGAGATAGACTCACCCAAACTTGTAACTAAAATACGAGTGTACCAAGAGAACTCCAGGGTGGCTAGAGTGCCCCTGCGGCTTACGATATCTATGACTTCATATTCTTTGTGAAAAAAGCGAATGAAGATAGAACTTGTTCAAAACAAGTTATGATCAAGGCGAGAATCTCCACAAGCAAAATCAATGCATGCTGGTCGAGATGCTGGTGCACGCATGCGCACGAAGAGAGGAGTAACGAGATCTTACCTAAACTCAAATAGACTAGAAAAAGTCATCGCAGACAAACAGCAACGACAAAAGAATCGCAAGAATTTTCTCTAGAGCGCGAGAGGATTCTTTTGTTCCCCCGGGCACTTTGGTCGAGTGACCCGCATTTCGCTGTATCGCTGAATTCGGCCGAGCTTGCAATGCGCGTCAGTGAGCCGTGGCTGATCTCTTCTTCGGCAGATGCGAGCCGCGGATGTGGAGCACTAAAGAGCCAGCCTTGACTGTCTGACTATTGAGAGTGATTTAGTTACGCGTATTGCAACACAAGTTAGAACCAGAGCTGGGATACGAATGATCAATTTTTCTACAAACGTCACGTTCACATTGTTTTAAAAAAGGTCCCAAGAAAAATTTGTCTCATGTAATAAGTGAAAAATTGAAATTTTTTCCCGAAAATGACAAAATTAGTGGAAAATGGAGGGAAAAAGATAAATTAGGACCACAAGACCCTTTTAATCTCGTTTCATTGATTCAACTTTCATCTGCAAACTTCTTTAAATTACCTATCAACTTGGTGATGATAGTCGTGTCACCAGTTTAAAAAGTATCAAGCTACTCGTAACACAAACTTAAAAAAAAAACAGCAATCTCGACGCGTAAGATAAATGCTGAGCATCAGAAGAGATGACGATTTGTCCCGCAACAGCAGAACCCACAAATGCAGAAACCGCGCTTGCCTCGGAGAGAGCAGAGACGGAGCTTTTGAAAGCTCGCGCGGAGCTTCAGCCGTCACTTTGGTGACTTTGCGGATGGAAATAGATAGAGAGAAAGCAAGAGGAGGGGAGGTGTCGAACAAGAAAAAAAAGAGCGACGAAGCCTCGGCTCGTTGACGGACGGATGCCAGTTTCGAGGAGGAGCGCGAGACCGAGATTGCCAATCGTTTCCGCTCGAGTTCCCGAGCTTTTGGCTCGTTTTCATCTGTGCTTCGCGCTCATACGCGACGATACGGCAGGCATCACACATACATCTGTTCGCGAGCCGTCAAAACTCACGGATCCGTAGCTCCTCGTCGCACTGAAATAACAGCGCTATTACGTTTCTCAATTTCTTCTCAATCTTTCAGCAAAGCTCTCATCAGAGCCATTCGAAAATCACGTCTCGAGAGCCTGCACAAACCCAAAGACTATAGACTGATGAATTGCCGAGTGGCGAGTGAACGAGGTCGGCAAACTACCAATAGTCTACATCTCCGTGTTTACAGTAAAAAATTCATTTTCATGCAACGGCCTTACGAAATTGATGAATAATGATCGCGAAGAGCATTGAGTATACCGAGACGAGCCATTCGACGTGGCGAAAAAAAGAAGGCCAATAGCGTTCTGAAAAGAGCATCGGATTGCATAAACTGTCGAGTATAATAATTCTCCGGAGATGGTGTGTATACGCGGGGCGCGCGAGGCGGAAAGTTGCGCTGAAAAGAGACAAGATGCCTCGTGCATCAACAATGTAGATGAAAGACGCTCGGGCAAAGCTGCTCTCCGGCGCGCAAAGACTATTATTGCACATCCGCCTCGCTGGCTCTCGCGAGTATGCGTTTACACGCGTCGATTGTCGCGCACCTTTTTGTGATTGCTAAAATTAACGAGTGCCCGCGGTGTATACGCTCACTCTTTCTCTGCGCTCGGCTCTTCCTCGAACCCCTTGTTTCGCGCTGCGAGGCTCGACACAATCGATTATGTAAACGCGCTTTTTTAGCAAAATTGCGCAAGTCGCGGGATGTATGAATCCACTGATGGCCCATCCAGTGATTGTTTTGAGATTCGAAAAATCATCCATGCGATGATAACTGTTGGGCTTGTAATAACCTGTTTTTGCAGTGGCGACTAGCACTTCTGACGTTACAAGTCTCATGAGGAAACTCAAATTCTGCTGCTTCAACATCACTGCGATTCAACGAAGCTACTCGGAGTGTAGAAAAAGAGAAGTGGATTTGAGTTGAGAATAAACTAGAATTCACAGCATTAATGCAGGCAGTACATTTTGGGTGATGAATATAAAGTTTTAAAATAAAACGTTGATCAATATTCCGCACTATTCTAATCTTCATTCACTAACTTGAAAATTTTGAATGAGTCATTTTGATAGACCCATTCCATAGATCATCGTCACTCAGATAGACGTGAATTTCGTTGTTTTTCCTTTGCATACTACTACTGAAAAAATTGTTTTCATAAAATCAAAATCATATGTTTGTGATGGTTCAAATCAAAATCTTGAGACAAAACGAAATTTTCGTCATCAATAATGAAAATGAATAAAAATGAAAATCAAATTTATGACGATCAATGTTTACGAAAGGTAACATCCAAATAATCAAATCATCATCGCAATGCAACAAAACATTGTCGTAAAAATAAGCAGCTCGTAAAAAGCTCACAAAGTCAAACAATGTCAAGCTCTCGGGTCGCTCTATACGCAACCGTTCGAACCTAAATCTAAATACAAATCTAAATCAGAATGGGCGTCTGAGCTAGCGTCAGTTATTTGGCGAATTGGCAAATAAAAAGATGCCGAGCTCGAAACGCAAAATAAAAATTGCGACACGAGAGCCACCGCCGTCGCCCAGTCTTGGCCCGTCCGAGTTTGGCCCCGATCGGGCCGTGATCGAGGAAAAAAAATAAGCGGCTATTTGGCAATCGACAGTGCAAGACAATTCTGGTCTTCGCTACTTTGCCACTGCACAGTGCAGCAGCAGCAGTAGCAGCAATCTCGTCAACGATGAAATCAATCCACTAAAACAAGTCGAAAAATTGCTCGAAAAACGTCATTCCGCACAGAATTCAAAGTTGTTTTTTGAAGAATTTCGAAAATGCGCGATCGAATTCGAGAGGGAAATTTTTTGATCGCAAAGTGCTGCCGGAACGATCATTTATTATCAATTAGCGAATTATAGCGATACGAGAGAGAGAGAGAGGCGCGACGGCGCCATCGCAGAAAAAGCAAGCAGCGCAAGAAAAGAGGCGCAACTGCCTCGCGAGATATGGAAGAGCTTCGAAATCGGCGGTGATGGGATATGTGCGGGAGAGAGGACGATGCGCGAATCTTCCCATATGCGAGAAAGCGCGCGAGAGCGATACCGTGCAAGAACGGCGATCCCGAATCTCTCCCACTCTGCTCGATTCTGGCGCCCCGCGGTCCCACCCCCGTCTATTAATTAGCCGTGTCGTGAGCTTCCCTCCTTCCCCTTTCCCCCTGTCTTTGCTCCTCTCTTTCACTCTCTCTGCCTCTCTCTCTCTCGTCTTGGTTAATTAATTCTCCAAAGAGACAGAAAGAGAAGAAGCATTTTCGTCAGGCGGTGGAAAAAAGGACATCTCGCTGTTTCTCTCTTGCACTCGCTCGACGCTCCTCATTCTCTTGTTTCTATCAATTAAGTGAAGCCCCGCGGCCTCGTTCGCGACGGCGCGACGGCGTCGACGAACGGGGTGAAATTCGTAAGAAGCGGAGAATCGAGGAGATTGGGATGATTTCGAATATCTATTGGGCGTATCGAGCATACGAGTTCGTGGGAGTGGATTTTTAAAAATTGTCTCGTGTGCATATATACGTTTCAATTTGCATCTGAGAAAGGGAAGAACGTAAAACTGGTCATTTCAAGAGGATGGATTTACCCAAGCTCGAGTGTGAGCCCTTACAAATGCAACTGTTTCGAAAGGTCACCAGCGAGAACGAGGGCGAGGGAAAGAGAAACATTCGTACATTGGTCCGCTTTTGAATGAGCGAGCGTGAAAATGTTTGAGGGAGCGATTTGTCAAACACTCTAGTGCCGTAGATGAACAGCTGCGCCTAAGAACAGCAGCAGTGGTTGTGCAAGTAGTACAAGGGAACGAGAGGGTAGACCAGAAAAATTTTTAAAGGCCGGGGCAGGAGTAGAAAAGCTCCGCTGGGGGCTGCCGGTAATTGAAATATTAGGCCGAAGTCTGCTTGATCGAGTAAATCCCGAGGCCTGGAGATATACGAGTGAGCTCACACAACACACGCGTCTGCGTGCGCTGGCTTGATAATAGCTGTAAGGCTGCAATCTGCGAAATTAATCTGATTGAAATTGCTTTTCAATGCCCGCTCTTGCGAACTGGTTTTTTCGTTGCGATTTTTTTCAGACTTTTCGATGTATGTAATGCACGAATGACTGCCTCGCATTTGAGGAATCGGCATACTGCTAATACGCCCTTTGAATTAATGCGCTCAAGTGCAAAAGAATTACAGAATCGTTATTTTGAGGTTCGGTAATGAAATTATTGGTGAAAGTTTAATCGGATAGCATTGATGTTTGGAATGTCGGACAAATTCAATGTCTCGTAGTGATTACAGCTCACACTATTGAGGTAGATCGATTTTTTCGACGGATGCGAAATGAACTTTGAGCTCAGTCCTTGTATCAATCGTGAATATTCTCACATCGCTGTATGAATAAGTGCAGCTCCATTCCTATAATGTAGTCGTACGTTCCTGAGTTGTCCACGCGAGTTTCGATCAAAAGCACACGACTATGATTCTGTCTCAATACCGTCGAATATTATCAGGCCTTTGTAAGTATACTAATTCGAAATTGAGCGTATAATGGTACGTTGATTTTCTCCGTTCTCACGAGTGCTCTCTATTTTCCCAGTTTTCGTTTTTTCATTGATCAATTTCTGTCAATTGATTTGCGTAGGCGGTGGCAGAATCAACGAGGATTGAATTCAATAGGTGAGATGAGTGAAACTATGATTTAATTGTCATGTCTTTATAAGCAGAAATTTTAGCATTAGTCTAGATTGAATATTCGAGAAAATGAAGCCTACTTAGACCACCCACTAACTTAGATCTCGAGTAGCTACTCGAGCAACTAGATTTCGTACCAGAAACAAGGACGAAGACGGCTTGCCTGATGTTCGCGTAGAAATATGTGATGCAGATAATACGTGTGGTGAATTCGAATGCAGAATCAAACGATGATGAAAAAATACTGAGATTGGGCAGCCCGAAGTTTCACCATGCGGACATTTTATTTCGAGCGATAAATCTGTAAAACTATGTAGTCAACGGGTATCATTGCTAAATACTCTTTTCGTCCTCGTGGCCAATAATCGATGTTTCCGGGCCCAAAATGAGCGTACAAAACCCAGGTCGAAGTGCACTATTTCCATCTGACGTGACTATGATATTTTCCGACCAATCAATCGGCGATAGAGCAAAGATAAGCTTAGAGCCACGTGAATTCAAAAAAAGGAAAACGCTCTGAGACGACTATGAAACGCACTCAATCCTCGAGGAAGGAGAGTAAAAAACCAATCGCCGCCGCTGCTGAGTTGTTCTCGTCGATATAAATCGCGAGCTGCAGGACGGGCAAGGGTACAGTTGAAGGGTCGCGCGAGCGGGGCGCCACGCGAGCGGCGCGCCAGATTTGAAAAAGCCGCCCGCAGGCATTCGTTTTCGGAGGCGCTCTGGCAGAGCAGCTGACGCAGGCGGGAGGTCGCTCGCTCGGGGAGGGGCAGGCATCTAGAGCGAAAAATCGGGCCTCTCGCATTCCGCGGGGTCCGGCTACGTGGTGGCGCGGCTCGCCGACGATCATCGCCCCGGCCGTTTTTCTCCCCGGGGTATGCGCGCTCGCGCGTGAAATACGCCCTCCTAACCTCCAATCTCCCCCGAGTCGCCCACAACTCACGCCGCAATGATAACTCACCAGTGGCGCGTAAATACCCGGGCTCGCACGCATCGTAATCGGAGCCGATACTCGCCTCGCGCTACTTTACGATCTCCGGTGGAGGCAGATCGACGCGAGCTCCGTTTGCAAATTTCGAGCGCGGAACAGCGAGGAAAAAAGCCGAGCAGCTGCGTCGCGAGCGAGTCCTCCTGGAGATTCATCAATCAAGCGCCAATCGAGCTCGCGCCACGCCATGTTCCTAATCGAGCCAAAGAAATTAGCCAGGGTCGAACACGAAGCTCGAATACCCGCTGGAGAGAGGAAGAGAGAGCCAAGTTTTGCTCGCCCTCTCACGCTAGTCAAAGAGTGACGAGCTGCATCTCGGGGCGTTTGCGTCGCACAATAGCCCTGTTGCGTCGCAAAAACGAGTCTGCAGCGCGCCGAGGGCCGAGATTCTATATTTGAAATTTATTAGCGAACCGGCGCCCCTAATGCGCCTTCCCAGGGCCCTCGACCTAATTTATCGCGCGGCTCGACTTTTTATTAATTTCGCCGGCCCATGCGCACTCTGTATATACAGGCGTCTCCGTAGGAACTGAGCGAGCCTCGAGAGCTGCAAGCACGCTCGAGGCCAATGTCCGAGACTCGAAATTCTTTCGCTCTCCTCTCATTCGATTCTCGTCCATACTCGCTGCCACTGCTCTCGTTTGCTTTATGCGCAATTTCTCCAGTCGAGCTTTTCGTTTTTTTTCTCGCTCTCATTGTAATTTCAACCTCTGTAAGCTGCTGCCGCATGTTCTTCGAGTACCAACAGATGCAAATGGAATTTAATTTCAAGAGCCAACTGGTGTCATCGATAAACACACGTCAACGCCGAGAGATGAGCCTTTATTCAGCGATGACACGAGTAGACAAGGTTCCAAAATCAAATCCGCCCAGAATTTCGAAGGCCGCTGAAAAGAACCGTGACGAGCGCGTGCCGATTGTTCTCCACGGCTGCAGGCTCTGCGGGAGCGAGCGCATCGCCGAGCTCGAATTAATCCACGGGGCAAACATATTGAATTAGATCCTTTAAAGTTATTCTAATGATGTAGCAAAAGGCTTGCTCGATCCGAGCTCTCGTCGCAGTGGCAGAAAAAAAGAAAATCTGACACTAATCCGCATTACGCCTCTCCAGAGCGTCCCGTATCGCCGCAGCAGCGCTCGCGCATTCGACACGTTATAAAAGAGCGAGAGAAAGAGAGGCTCTCCTCTTACACGGAGACTTTCATCCGGACGTTTAATACTCGTTTAATCGAAAGGTTTGCAAGGGCCGGCATTGTTTACCACCGGCTGCAGGATCCGTGATCCGTTTCAAACTTTCAAATGGAGCGTGAAATTCGCTCCCCCTCAACCCTGCGCGATCTCGAAAATTCGGCCAGGCCAGCGTATAGTGCGAGAGAATCGCGGATCGAGAAGCTGAATGTCGGACTTGCGTTTCCCCTGTATAGCTCACTCATTCCGGACCCACTCGATATCTTGCCGAGGAAGAAAATCAATAAGAGCGCTCGGGCAACGAGCGTTTCCGAATCGCAACGGCAGCGCACGTGAGACGAGGGCGAGCGGTGCAGAGCACGATGGTTCTGTTGCAGCTCGTGAAACCACGCGAGACGATCCGTAGCTATAAATCGACTCGGGTACGACGTACTAACGAGCCCGTGATCGTTTCGTGCACCGAGAGCTGCTGCGGCTTGTTATTATATTGGCCCACGATGTTCGCCAGACTCGGATCCATCGCTGCATGTATGCTCCCCTCCCCGACGCGACGGGCCTTGCAAGAAAATATGCCTGTAGTAGCTGCTCGCTGTAGTATTGCGGTAAAGGGGAATATGCTGCACAATTGGGTATCGTAATTTTGGAGAGAAGCAAATTTGATTTCAGTTATTCATTTGCGATTGTTGCGGAATTTTACGACAAATTATTCCAACGAGGTACAATAACTGTTCATTAGTAAAAATATTGCGTTTCTCCCATAAAAATCAAGCAAAAAGAAGCCTCGACACTTCTTGTCAAACGTAAATGACCAGCCATCAGAAGAAAATGAAGTCTTCTTTGCGAGCCACGCGCAAAGCAAAACGAGCCCCGGGGAGAGCGATCCAGAGCAACTACTCATCAGGGAGGCGCGAGAAAATTACTCGAGGGCAATAAAAAGAGTGCGAAAATAACACGTTATTGAAAACGAAACGCTACGAAAATTCCATTCTCTCGCATTAATCAAGTTTTTGGCATAAATCAGTCGGAGGCGAGGCGCGAAATTGCTGGGCGCGAGGCGATTTTCCTCCACCAGGTAGATCGCTCGCTCGCGCACACGTTCCAAGTTCGCAGGTAGCCCCGCACGTCAGTATCTCGCGCCGACACAATGCCTCTCTCGCTCCTTCTTCCTCTTGGCTCTTTCGCGATGCGAATGTAGGCGATCCTCTCTTATTTGCGAGCGCGTGTATTACTTTGGTCGAGACGCAGGCCGTATGCAGGGGAGCGCGGTGTGACGAGTGTGTCGCGCGCGCCCACGCTTCTCTCGCACCTGCGCGCTCTGCACCTCTCGCGACATGCGTCTCACTCTCCCGGAGCAAGGCCTTTCTCGCGCTCATTGATTTATCGCCACCTGTGACGCTTAATGTGAGACAAACGCATCCCGAGGTGAGCTTGATTCCGAGAATATTTGGGAAATTGCGTTATTCTTTGAATATTTTATGTCTCTGAAAGCATTCCATCGGGACGGCGATTGATGACTGCGAGTTTTAGAAATGACAATGAGATTGTTGTAGCTTGGCTTTTGCAAGAATGCATCGTAGATTGAGCAACTGAGAATGTATGCTGTCACAGGTGGTGCATGCTACAAGGTGGGAATTCTCGTCACAATGTGGCTTCAAGTGTGAAGTCAATTCGAAATTCAGCTCAATCTCGTGTCGCAAGCTCGAAGTATGCTGCCGTACAACTAGAGATTGGAGGTTCGAGTTTCAGAGCGACTGATTTTTGAAGTCAACATTTCTGATCAAGTATGAATTCTTGGTCTCGAATGCGATGATCCAAATCAAACTAGCAAAATGTGCGCGTTTGATATAGATTTGCCATGGTGCACCAAAATCAAGAGACATCGAAACGATCGATAAGTGAATTGATTCATTCAGAAAAATTCTGAGTTCACTGCAACTAGCGCCACTCTTATCACTGAATTTATGAATCCACTGATGAGCAAAAGCATCAGAGAACGAATCCAAGACTGATTCCTCTCATTGAACCGAAAGAGCATCATCAGAAGCGAGTTTGTATAGAAACAATATATACATCACTGGAGAATGAAAAACTTTTGAGATTCCGTGCCACGGTTGCAATCAATTAACATACGGCTCTCTCGTACCAGCCACCTCAAAATCCATTTCCGTCCAGAATGTATTCGCAAGAGACACCGTAAACAGATCGCGATCA
>JAPYYZ010000862.1:0-20441 GCA_030522705.1 Eretmocerus eremicus
GCTAAGAGGTGTACTGAAGGAAAAAAATTTATTTGAAAATCGGGTAACCAAGAATTTCGTTGTCACGAATACAAAGCTTTCTCTTTGAGAAAGCAAAAGGAGATAGTGTGCAAAAGCAAGATTCATGCTGTCACGAGTATGAGGCTTCCTCTTTTGAGAAAGCAAAATTCATTCCACATCATTGCTGAATTATCAACTCTGGAGCACCAGATTTTGATTTTAATCGTGAATTCTCATACGACTTCAAAGAGATGATTCGTGATAGACTATTTCTAGGTGAAGCTTAAATAATTGATGTGGAAGGGCATTATGAGATTATTTCATTTTGTGTCTTATCTCAAACAATAGCGTTCTGGGTGACCTCATAACACGAGAGTAATCTACATAATTATTCTAGTTTGTTCAGAATGTCAGAATTCATAGTTATTGCTTGTTTTTTCTATTGAATCTCGAATTTTTACTTATGCGATTTCTGCCTACTTGTTAAACTTGAGTCAACTGATGAGTAATCAACATCACGAGCTATTGAGCTGATCATTTATACCCTTTCTCTCGATCTCCCTCAAACTTTATTTCAACCTCATTCTGGCAATACACATCACCGATAGACGGAATTATATCTGCACGATTAGAGGGGAATGATTAATGATCAGATCATTCGAGCAAATATAGGTCATCCACGGATGACGAGCTTCACTTGTATCTATACGATTCCTTGGATTTTGCTTCAAGTCGATACAAATGTTCTGTTTGGAGCTTGGATTTTATCATCACCTTCGATGTATTGAGACAATCAACATGAATATTTCAAAATCTATTCAACTAACCGCTGCCCTGCACTATTGTCACCGATTGAATCAGATTTTTTTCTTCATTGAGCACAAGAATACCTATGGTCCACCAAATTTTTCTTTGGACAAAATCATCATATACAATTACTACGAGATCATTATATTAAATCTCCTTGGTAGACACAAACACCACCAGCAAAAATTCCAACTAGCAGAATGAGATTACCTTGATGACACGATACTCGCCAAAGTTCCTGCTTCAATTGCAATATGATCACAATAGTACATTGTGTAACGAGTGAGGAATAGTTGCCGATTGCGCACGATGGCGCAGCCCGAGTGCTGCATCGGCAACTTAACCTCGCGCGTTGCACACTCTACTTTTTATCACAAGGGGCGAGGAATCTCCCATAGCAACGTTACGATATTCTTGATTCGCAATATGCAACTTTCCGCAAGCCTACGCCGTGGCGCTATTGGGCACATTCCGAGCCCACGTGATAAAAAATTAAAAGATCCAGCAGCGAAAGTTTGGTTCATGGCCATCAAGGCGTACATGAAAATGCGTATAATATTTCCCTTCGTGAATAAAGTTTCTCTACGTGAACATCTACAAGAGAGTATTGATGAGAAATTTCTGTCGGCATTTGCCGAAGACTGAGAATAATTCAAAGGGATCGCGTAAATGTGAAAGAGAATAATCATTCCTCGAATAGATGTATGATTATCAAGTCTTGACTAAATAGAAAGCGCGTTGACGATGATACAAGCGTTGATGCTCTTGCGTAATGCTTATACTGTGAGAGTTTCCGCGTACGGCTACTAGGACGCAGTTAGTTAATAGCCTGATGCGAACCAGTTTCACGTCAGACTATGAGCAGATAATATTTGCTTTGGCGAATAAATTAACATCGCCAATAAGTGTCACAAAGTCAAAAATCGCGCGTTAAAGCGGTGCAGTAGTGTCACACTTCCGCCGAAAAAATGAGCTGATCATTCTCATTAAGTCTCACAGTCGAGTCACAGAATTATTATTATTGTCTACCTTGACAATGATAATTCGTGCTTTGACCCAAATCCGAGAGGATCTCAAGACAATTGAGAGTTGCACAAATCGCAATAAATCATACATATCTTCTTTCCTGAATACTCTTCCGACCTGCACCTATTTATCAAAATAAGAACAACGTTGTTACAATTGTCTAATTCACTTTCCGACCAAAATGAGCTAAGTTTTCGGTGAAATATTATTCTTTCACGAGCCAGGCTCTAGGGCTACCAAATAACTTTAATCCACGAAGAATGGCAACGTCGTCCAAGGACTGTTTATGGGAAAATTATCACGAAAATAGCGGGTTAACCCATCTTCCTCGCATTTCATATATATTTACCTTGACGAAACCATCGTTACATTGAAACATTTTCACTTCCTACAAGTGCGAAGATCGAGAAACCGAAAAAACCCTCTGTTTTTGGCTGGGGTGGGGTAACTTTGGGGGAACACTCCGAAGAATCTCGTCAGCTATCATCCGACATCGACATCATCATCAGATAAGAAATTATAAAATATTCGATGAAGAGAGCTCCGAAACGAGCCAAGAAACGTCTCATTCGGAAGTCTCGGTCCGAATTGTGGCGATTTTACGTCAGAAATCGGCTATTGAGCTATTTTCTCACCTCAAAAAACAGCTCTGGCGTGGCGCGGCGCTAGCACTGAGGTATGCTGACAACGGCTACACTCAAACAGTGATTGTAGGAGTTAGGGTTGGTCAAACGAACTTGTACAATAGGTCGATAAAAAGCTAAGACTCTCGGCTTTCAGATGGCGACATGAAAATATCGATTCGGGCAGCTTAAATTGCTCTATGGCAGCTAAAGATGCAAAATTACCATGACTGTAACAAAGTTACCGCAACGCGTTTTAACTTTGATACACTCTTCCAAAAGCTCATGAATCCTGCTAGAAACATCTGATTGGGGCTCACTAGCCCTCAAATGGAAACTGAGACTGTGAGCTTCTGAGTGATCATAAATAAGAGTAGGATCAACAACGGCCTGTACTAGTTACATGCCAAGTGAGATAGAAGTTACAGAAAGTGTAACAAAGTTGCTCCATTTTACGGTAACACCCATTTCGCACACATTAAAATGAATTCCTGCGGAACGGTTATTCTACGGTCACTATTAGAAATTCGAATATCGGGTTCGCCCAAAGGAGGATCTTGTTTTCCTCGGACATGTTGACAATCTATTCGCCAAGCAAGCTTATTGAAGAATATTGGGAAATGGAAAACACGTTCTAAGAAGAGTAAACACTCTGTACCGTCAACGAGGTTCGCTCGGAAGCCAGTGCAGGGCGTTAACACCATCTTACGTTTGGCTTCTGGCCGAAGATCCCGAATCTCTGTGATAGGATCTCGGGCTCGCGGTATAATCCAGCCAGGTTCGAAAAAGCTATCAGAGCGCGCTTGCCCTTTTCAGCCGATTGTCCCAATGACCTCTATCTCAACTTAATGCTTACCCGTATTGCAGGAGTGAGCGAGCCGAGGTCTCGCTCGATCGGAGGCGGAGCCCTGCCCAGCGAGTCCCAGCTGGTGGCGCAGCTGCTCGGCTCGGGCCGCTGGGCCGGTCCGGGCCAGCGACACGAGGGCCTGAGCAGCCTCGTCGGCGTGTGGTCGGAGCTGCTGCTGCGCGACCTGTCCTCGCCGATGCGGCCCCGTCGCCGGCCCGAGGAGTGCTGCTCCGGGGCCCGGCTCCACCCCGAGTGCTGGCCCGCCAAGGCGCCCGGCCCGGAGTCCGGCTGCCTCGGCTACTGGCGCGCCACGCCCACCCTCAGCACGCACGGCTGCGGCTTCGAGGCGCGCGAGCACATGAACGGAGCCTCGGGCTACCTCGACGGCTCCGACCTGTACGGCGCCAACGACGACAGGCTGCACCGGCTCAGGACCTACTCCGGCGGCCGCGTCGACCTCGAGCAGTGCGAGCTGTGCACCCAGCCCGACTCCAGCCTGGGCCGAGTCTACCGGGCCCTGCTCAACGAGCACAACCGAGTCGCCGACCAGCTCGTCGCGCTCAACCCGCACTGGAACGACGCCAAGGTCTACCTCGAGGCCCGTCGAGCCGTTGTAGCCCAGGTGAGCCGGACCACATCTGCTCCAGTTATGACCTGTCTCATTCCTCCCAAAACTCTATGCGGTAGTCTTGTTCGCCATCAATGTCGCTACGAGTAGCGTCTTTGATTTATTGATCGGAGTGTCGGATGAACTTGGCTCGTGGCTTGCACCCCCTCTTAGCAGTTGGTCGGGTCGTTTGTCAACGGAGGTCAATTAACCGAGCCCCCGACTGTTCGAGTATATTCGAATAACATCACAAACTTCGAGTATAGATTCCTCCACTCATTAGTCTCTCTATTCACAGCTGCAACACGTGACCCTGAAGGAGTTCGCACCGAGCGTGCTTGGCGAGACGGTGCACGCCGACAAGGAACTCATGCCAACGAGCAGCGGGTTCTACTCGGGCTACTCGTCGACTAATCGGGGCGGCGCGATTGACGCCGTCGCACTGGCCGCCCTGCAAGCACTCACTTCGCTCGCTCGCGCCGACAAGCCCAAGCTGAGAGACCAGCTGTCGCTCGCTGCCAACCGGGTGAGCCTCAACGTGAGCGGCAACCCCGACGACGAGCCGTTCGTCGCGCGCGACTGGCAACCCAGTGCATTCCTGCTGCACGTCGCCAGAGACCATGGACTACCTGGCTACGCGCAGTTTGTTCGCCACTGCTCCGGAGGCAGCTATCAAGTGAGTCCGATTTTCATCGTTCATCCCACCATAATTACCCCGAAAATCAATCTCCGACCCCGAAGCTAGACCATTTCTCACAATTCAATTAGATAGATAATGTATTCTGAAGATTCGTTTACGAAATTACAAAATATTTACATCCTGATGTAAATGTGATACCTACAATTTCAAGTAGCCCTTAAATTGCAATTATTCAAAGTGTTCTTGAAATTTTTTAGTACAAACAATTTTCCGAGACAGTACTGTCGAAACTCGAATTGGCGTTCAATATAATATGGAACTTGGCACGCTCGTCGATTTGGAGGTCAAACCTTTCTAGTTGGAATTTCATGACCCTTCAGAGCCTGAGAGAGAAGCTAGGGGCGATTTTGTAAAGGCCGATTAACACGGTCTCTTATGGAACACCACGCAAAGTTCGATACCTGACGTTCAGATCTTTGTAAAAATGAATACACACAAGGAAGAGTGCATGAAAATTAGTTGAAAATGGAAAGTTTGATTCATATTCAGAGTCCGGACAGGAAGATACAGGAAGTTATGCTGCTCCTTCCTGCAGTTTTCTGGTCAGTTTGTCGTCTGTTGTGGGCATTCACTACATCTATATCCGCGAGCGACCTGCGCTTGACTCGTTCAGTATCGATAGTACTATTTTAACAAATCTCACAGTCACTATAATTTGAACTACAGTTCATTATGTCAATCTCTAAGAATGCTTCCATCTTCGAAACAATCTTGTCACACGGATTAGATCACTCCCCGGAATGAGCTGTAGCTTGTAGCTGGTTTGGAACACCAATAAGCTCCTCAACGCTGATGAATATTGGGTTGGTTTCATTAAGCGTATGGTCTCATACTAACCTGATCGTCTCTCAATCTTCACCCATATTTGAGGCCGAACGTTTATATTATACAAGTAATTCACTGCTCCGCGGCTTCTAACCATGGCAGAACATTCCAAATGCGATCAATCCAAAAGTGAGCGTGTTCACATCAAACCCCCTGCTCGCTTCAAACGGCTTCGAGAACGAGGTACCAGTGCGTCCACTCATCCGCAGAACGAGCTGATCGAGTAACATGTTCACTGCTTGTTGCCCACAGGTCAACGACTTCACGAGTCTGGATCGAATGATGGTGGAGCAGGACGTGCAGCTGCTGCGGCGCATGTACTCCCGAGTGGAGGACGTGGACCTGCTGGTGGGTGGCCTGCTGGAGGTGCCGAAGGGCGGCGCCGCCGTGGGCCCGACGTTCGCCTGCCTGCTCCGGGAGCAGCTGCACAAGCTGCGCAACTCGGACCGCTTCTGGTACGAGAACGACATCCCGCCGTCGTCGCTGAGCGCCGAGCAGCTGAGCGAGGTGCGCAGGGTGAGCCTGGCGGGCCTGCTGTGCGCCAACTCGGGCCTCGCCGAGCTCCAGCCGATGAGCCTGTTCCAGCCGGACGCCTATCTGAACGCGCGCATCGGCTGCGAGCAGCACGCCCGGCTGCAGCTGGGCGCGTGGCGCGAGCCCGGCGCCGGCGTCCCCGACGAGCCGGCCGGTCCCGAGGCCGACAACCAGATGGGCAGCGGCGTCTCCCGGGAGCAGGAGGAGCTGCCGGCGCCCGCCGACGACAAGGCCCGCCTGCTGCTCTCGCTGATCAGCGACAAGATTGTGAACGAGGCGCTGCGCAAGGCCGAGGACGACTTCGTCAAGAGGAAGCAGCTCGAGTACAACTCGTGGCGGGAGCACCGCTACGCCGACCCCAAGTCGCCCGCCGGCATCGCCGCGAGCTTCTCCAAGGCGAACCAGGGCGCGCTCGGCATGGCCAACAGCTCGCACCTGCTCGAGCTGATCAGCCAGCGGATCGTCAAGATGGTCGGACTCGACTCCCGCGCCAGCGGTGGCAGGAGGCGGCGGCAGGCCTTCGACACGGACCCCTTCCCCAACTTCGAGTTCAACGACATCCTGCCGAACGTCGACATCTCGAGGTTCGTGCCGCCGAGGCGGCCCACCAACCACGAGGAGATCGACTGCCCGAGCGACACCGGGCCCTGTGACCCCACCACCCCCTACCGCACCTTCTCCGGCTACTGCAACAACCTGCGCAACCCCAACCTCGGCAAGTCGCTCACCACCTTCGCCAGGCTGCTGCCACCCGTCTACGAGGACGGCATTTCCAGCCCCAAGTTCTCGGCGTCGTCAGGTGCGTTGTACCGCTGCTTTTCCCCGGTCTCCCGCCCTCGTCTAACCTCGCGCACGAGCCGTCGTTCCCCACTAGCGTGGGCCCTGATACCAGGGCTGGGTCTTCTGCGCGGATCCTTGGAAAATGTATGGGCTCGAGGCGCTTACTCCTCGAGATCGGGTTACCCAGTATCTGTAGATCCGGATCCACGGGTACGGTGTGGATTCGGATCCAAGCAGGGCGAGCGTCTCCAGTCCATTGCCCAGTTCCAGAGATACGCAAAAGTGTCAGCCCTGCCCAATACCCAACACCGTCAATGGACGATGGAACGATCCAAACGAACCACGCGAAACATGGTCAGATGATTCGAGCCAAATGCGTGGCTCTGAAATTCGTTCGAGAATCTTTTCGACCAACAGCTAGTCGATAAAACGCGGTCGTTGAGCGACGCACGGGTGGACAGTTGATGACGCGATTAAAAATTTACCATTGAACAGGTTCACCTCTGCCGAACCCTCGGTTGATATCATCGACGATCCACCCGGACATTTCGAACCTGCACAACCGGTACACGCTGATGGTGATGCAGTACGCCCAGTTCATCGACCACGACCTGACGATGACGCCGATCCACAAGGGCTTCGCCGAGTCGATACCGAGCTGCCGCTCGTGTGACTCGGCGAGCAACGTGCACCCCGAGTGCAACCCGTTCCCGGTGCCGCCCAACGACCACTACTACCCGACGGTGAACGTGAGCTCCGGGGCGCGGCTCTGCATACCGTCGATGCGCTCGTTGCCGGGGCAGCAGCAGCTCGGGCCCCGCGAGCAGGTCAACCAGAACACGGGCTTCCTCGACGCGTCCGCTATCTACGGCGAGAACAGCTGCATCGCCGAGGTGCTCAGGGGCCTCAACGGCCGCATGAACATGACCGACCGGGGCAACCGGGCCAAGGGCCTGCTGCCCCAGTCGGCGACCCACCCCGAGTGCAGGGCCCCCTCCGGCTTCTGCTTCATCGGCGGCGACGGCCGCGCCTCCGAGCAGCCCGGCCTCACCGCCATCCACACCGTGTGGGTCCGCGAGCACAACCGCATCATGGAGGGTCTGCGACAGGTCAACCCCCACTGGGACGCCGAGAAGCTCTTCCAGGTGAGGTGATCCGTCTCGCACCTCGTTCATGACGGGCGAGCGATGGCAAGTTTAGTCACGTATCACGTAGCCACAGACCAATATTTATCGCATTTTCATCTAGGAAGTGCCCCAAGCTTTCAATATGTGTGATGTATCGAATGATGAACGTACAGTGACACGTTGAATGACAAGAGACTGTCTTGAATGAGAGACAAGGACACCTTCTAAACATTATTTTCCACTTTTAGTCGATTCTTGAAGATTCAAAGCGATGTCTAAATCTTTTCTCGATAACTTTCCATCTCAATAAACAAACGTGGGGAGGTCACCTCACGTTTGTATGCAATATGACTTCTTTCGTTCTGATTCAGACAGAAAAAATAATGGAAAAAGATCACCGTACCAATGGTATGTTAAATGAAGTAAATAAAGATGTCAGTCTTCTCAATGGCTGTCGGTTCCGTACACAAAGCGGTATCGTGTGAATGTGATCTTACACGAGAGTATAATACTCGGATTTTACAGGAGACTCGGAGAATCGTCAGTGCTATGCTCCAACACATCACCTACAACGAGTTCTTACCGCGCATACTCGGCTGGAATGCGGTGAACCTTTATGGTCTGAGATTGCTGCCGCAAGGCTACTTCAAGGAGTACTCGCCCACGTGCAATCCTAGCATTCTGAACGAATTCGCCACCGCGGCTTACCGTATCGGTCACTCGCTGTTGAGACCGCATCTGCCTCGAATGGACCGCAATTACCAGAACGTGGAGCCGGCTATACTGCTGAGGGACGGCTTCTTCAACCCTGACATGCTCTACCAGCCGGAGATGATCGACGAGATGATGAGAGGTCTCGTGTCGACGCCCATGGAGACCCTCGATCAGTTTATCACCGGCGAAGTGTCGAACCACCTGTTCGAAATAAAGGGCATACCGCACTCTGGTTTTGATCTGATTGCGCTGAACATTCAGAGGAGCAGGGATCACGGCCTGCCTGGCTACAACAGTTACCGGGCATTGTGTAATCTCAAACGGGCGACGACGTTCGAAGACCTCTCCCGGGAAATGGCCCCAGAGGTCATCGCGAGGTTGAAGAAGGTGTACCAGTCGGTCGATGACATCGACCTCTTCCCAGGTTCGTTGATCGTTTAATACTATGCCATACTCCTCCTGGACCCACGAAAGTTCCTCTCAACGATCTTACGATGTATAAATTCAGCCTGAGCATGAGATGATGTGGCGTGCTTGGAAAATTTTCTTTCTCCAGTTGATATCTGCGCGTGTGACTCGGCCTCTAAAGTTTCAAGAATGATCGATTCACGATGAGAAATTGAATCTACAAAATGACGTTCGGAAGCTCAAGAGTTGTTAAGGCCATGTCGTAGCCATGTATCCGCCACATAGAAGGCTGTTCCCAGATTCCTTGAAACCCTTAGCAATTTGGAAGGAATAACGAGTAGACGACTCTTCTATATACTCGAATCTGCAGTCGTCTACTCCTCTTTTGGTCCAAATCGCTGGGATATTCGAGGAATTTGGGAACGCCTTGAGTGCGTGCATACATTGCGCAAGTGTACATGTCTATTATATTTCCCAGGCGTTCCTAGATTCCCCGAATATCCTAGCGGTTCGGGCCAAAAGAGTTGTAGACGACTGTAGATTAGAGTATGTAGAATAGTCGTCTACTCGTTATTTCTTACAAATCGCTAAGAAATTCGAGGAACTGGAAAGGCTTTCTGTGCGGCGAACGCTTGTCCGCCTCCGACATGACCTTAACTTCCCAAGTAGGTAGCGCAAAGTCTTCCTGCGGGTGTTCACCGATTCCATCACCGGTGGTGATCTATAAATATTTGAGAATGATCAGAAGCAACATATGATGGCTCAATCAATGAGAGTTGTCGAGGTGATGATGAACACCGATTATCGTTTCCAGGAGGAATGAGCGAGCGACCACTGCAGGGTGGCATGGTGGGGCCAACGTTCGCATGCATAATAGCGATACAGTTCAGGCAGACGCGCAAGTGCGACAGGTTCTGGTACGAGACGGACGACCCGACGATCCGTTTCAGCGAGCCGCAGCTGGCGGAGCTGCGCAAAACGACCCTCACAAAGGTGCTGTGCGACAACATGGACATACACTCGGAGATGCAGCGTGCGGCCTTCGATTTGCCCTCCAACTTTTTGAATCCACGAGTTCCTTGCAGCTCGATGCCCCACATGAATTTTGAGGCGTGGCGCGAAACGAGGCAAGGATGCCAGATTGGCGGCAAAAACGTCCCCGTTGGTGGCTCCGGCTTCCCCAGCCCGTGCACTAGTTGCGTGTGCACCTCCGAAGGCGTAAGTATCGTGTCCCACATCCCAGGGAAGAATTGACAATCGGGCCGACATTTGCCAAGTACTTATGCCAGCGTTGGCCAGTACTGGCAGACAGTACTGCGCTTATCTTGAGCCTACACCGAAATGATAACAATGGGCCGATACTGATCCAGCAAAATCGGGCCAGCTTTGGCAAGCAAGATATGACCAACATTGGCAAATTCAAATTTGCCAACCTTGAATCGTGGGAAAATTTGAATATTTAATCACGTTTGAGAGGCCGAAGGGTGATTTCAATCGCCAATTTTCATCAAATTTTACAAAGGTGAATTCAAGATAGAAGGCCATCTCCTACATAATGCATGCGAGATTTCCGAAGTCAATTTTCGTAAGGTATACATACCTTTCCTCTACTCAACCTAACGAAATCTGTTGACATGGTTGACTGCTTGTCTAAATACTATAAATCAATTCGTTCCGAATTTGAGCCGCTATCGAAATTTAAGGACTCGCCAATTTAATTGGAGATTTTCCGTCCCAGCATCTTTTCCAATTGGATAATCTGATTAGAAGCGTTGTTATGAAGTTGAGATCCCCGATATCTGTAAGTCGATTATCAATATCATCGTGTACCTACTGTTTGTCGTGGAGACTTATCGACCAGATGCACTGGTCAAATTTAGTAGGTTAAGGAAGACTATACTGATTAGACTTTGCAATTGTTATGAATTTATCTCCCATACCTTGAGAAACATGCAGTAAGGAAACGTAGCCCTCGATTGCTCCTCTCGTGACATTGCAACATAACACATAGTCAAATTAATGGACGGTTCCACAATATTGACCAATGACCTCAACGAGCTTCATGCTTTCGTGAATAGTCGAAGAGTTACTCCTGTACGTTCGCTCTCGCCCCATATTCATAATCGAGAAGTGATCACATGGAAGAGTACATTAATTGAAAGTCAAAGCTTGCAGCGAGAAAACGAAAAATGCACCCGCCCGAAATTCCCCCATCTGTCTTTTCGTTCATGTCATTCAGCCGTAAGGAAAAGGCGTGATGTAGCACTAACCTTGCATTCGT
Source organism: Eretmocerus eremicus (assembly GCA_030522705.1). Classification (NCBI taxonomy): domain Eukaryota; kingdom Metazoa; phylum Arthropoda; class Insecta; order Hymenoptera; family Aphelinidae; genus Eretmocerus; species Eretmocerus eremicus. The sequence goes on from JAPYYZ010000862.1 coordinate 11,280, forward strand.
TTCTTCTGAATAATCAAATGAAAACCTTAACTTGTGCTCCGTCATAGGCATTCAAATGAAATCTTGATTCAAGTAGTTGTTTCGCGTGAGCTTCAGGAAATTTTTCAAGTGACAAATACACATTCTCTAAGACTTTGTCCATGCCAATTGTACTCTGCATCCTCGTCGGAGGTCTGTGATCACGATAAAAATTTGTTTAGGGTAAACAAAGGAAACTTTACGTGGCCGATATGAGCATAGTTTTGCTATATTGGTCCAATGTCGTCAGCTACATTAGGGGCAAAGAATTGCGCCAACTATGGCCCAGCGTTATCATATCGGTAATGGACGAAGCATGGCCCAATCGTCATTTGGCCGATCTTGGCAGCCGATATCGAGCCAATGTTGGGCCCTAGGTTCACCCTCGGCAAATTCCTACATGGGATTCTTTCACTTCGACGGTCTCACAATGCCCATTCCGCGAATCAAAAATGATTTGTCTCGCAGCTTTGCGCCCAACGCGCAAAGGCGACGCAATTGCGGGGACTTGCAGTATCATCTTTACGAACAAGGACACAAAATTCGTGGAAATAGCTCTTGATGGCATTCACTTCTGAACTGAAGTAAAATTTGATGATATGTCTCCATATTATCTCTAATCAATTTTTTCAAATCCCTCAAGATTTCTATGAATCCTGTTCGAAATTTCCAAAGGAACATTTTCCCGTCAAGATGAACCAAACCCTCTGTTGTAGATTCCTCACGCGAATTGCACGAATTCAATTGATCGAACGTCATTTTTGGTGAATGGAAAGGACATTTTTCTCCGACGATAAATTCAACTATTGAAAAGGCGATTACAAATACTCCAATGATCGATGATATTTTCCAATCAACACTGTCAATGGGTTTCAAGTGATCGTTCCACATCATATGTACCGATAGCATACGATCGAAACAAAATTTTTATAATTTCCCGTAAAATTATCGGAGTTTATCTTTTGAAATTAGATGGAGCGAAGTTAGATATTACAACTTTCTCGTATGATGAACCCGATACATCTGAGAATAATTTCAATTTCTTCACAGACGCGCTGTGCATCCCTGAGAGTGACGGACTGCAACCAACTCCTTCGAGAGGCATCGCGGGATGCAATCTTACGGGATGACGTATGCACTGCTCAGTGCGGTTTTGTACTTGCTGCGACAGGAAATTCTCCCAACCCACAGTTCAAGGCTCCTGACTTTAATAATAATCTTCCTCAACAACGGAGCGCCTTCCAAACGGGATCTTTTGCATCCGCATCGGCATCTGCATCCGCATCGAGTAGCGGATTCAAATTCCCTGATCTATCGCAATTCGTCGGTTAAATTTACGCTGAATAAGACAAAAATTCACCAAGTGCCAATATAATATATTCATTATGAAAAATCTGCAAACAGCATTTAATTCATGGAAAGGATAATCTAGGAATTCTTCGATGAAACGATTCAAAGAGTTGAAAAATTTAAAGATATATTCGATAGTAGTTACCTTTATTTTGTTGAATCTTCAAATCACCAGATATATCCCGGAGCTTTCCGTAACGTAGGATTGTAGAGAGAACGTTTAAAATCAGTTTCATAATTCATGTAAATATAGTTTGTAACTTATAGATTTCTATTAGTTGTTACGAGCATTCACCATACATATTTAAAATTTTGGATGAGATTCTAGAGGACGGTTCTTTTCATGATGGTGAGCATACTATTCTTATTTCCCATATACTTTTATACATACTTTGTTGATTTTATCAGCGCTAGTGCGAATCTATAAATCTATAAGACTAATTTTCTGTATGCGCGGAGAAGATTTTCTTCAACATTTTACTAGAGCTCCCAATTGATTGACGAGCTTCATTTTTACGCTCTGAATTTGATCAAGATGACTTCAATCATGTATAATTTCTCCATTCAATGTGGATTGTGCAGTGTTGATTTTGTGATAGTGAATACTGCCGAGTATTTTCAATCGATGATTATGGATGCATGTTCTTTTTTCTTCAACTGTGTAAGGCCTCGATTCACTGATATTGGATTGCAATCCCTGAACCAATCATCAGCTATTTCATGATTCATTATCTCTAAACAATCATTTTGTATCATACAATTTTGATTATTATGCGTGTAAACAATCAATAAATGTTGATGACCATTACGCTCTCCTACCAGAATCAATAATATCATTGTGATAAAACCAATTAGCATAGTCAGGCAAAAAGTGATTGGAAGAATCCTCAAATAAGAAATTTAAGCATTTCTAATATCAACTATCTAGACGAACGTTGAAAATATTTCACGCATTCGACAGCGTCAAACGTGGCATCCACCGTTTAAGGCGTCTTTGGTCAATGTGGTTTCAGTTACATGCGGCTTTGAAAATACCACCTTTTTCTTGTTATACGCGGCCCAAGACTGGTAAACGCGGTTTTGAACATGAAATTCTCTGAGCCAGCATTCCAAATGACTCCACGAAAAAGTCTTTCAACGTGTAGGTATTCGAACTTTCATTGTCGGTTTTATTCACTCTTCCTGATTCTTAATCGATAATCATTTGAATACTTCCCAGTTCTCTCAAACGAAACAGACAATTTACACTTATATAAATCACTTGAATGAATTATCTCTATAAATATCTTGTATTGCCTACATTCCTCTACTGCTCACCGATCTGATCTGCTGTAAGATGGGTCGGATACAAAATCTTGAGACAATTCAACACAAGACATCGTGTTTCCTCTCTTTCAAAAGTGGCAATCCTATGCATTTTTTGAACATACCTATGATAGAATCTCAGAATCAACCGGACTTTACTCAATGAAATCATTTCATCGCTATCGAACTTATCTGCTAGGTTATAAAACTGTCGAAAGGTTATTGCCGGATTTCGATACAGAGCTCAAATACAACGAAAGAGATTTTGTTTATCCACTTCGTGCAGCTCGCCCATTACAAGAAATCAGGTTCACTTGGAATATAAATTTTTACTCCTGTTCAGTTCAAGTTAAGACTTATGGAATACACTACCACATAACATCAAATCTCTTCTCCCAATTGGTAGTTTCAAAACGCAAATAAAAATGCTGGATCTACAATCTGATGACTGATAGTTCCAACAAATGGTTTTTCTATTTTTGTTCTTATATCATGGTCTTGTTTTAAATGTACTGTTGCACTCTTGAGCTCTTTGCGCCAATACAGGGTGTCCCAAAAGTCAGCCCCCCCCCCTTAAAAATCGGAAACTGTTCCGGGTATCGAAAGACCTCAAAACACGTGTCCGCTGAAATCGAGGGGGAAGCTCAAAAATGGACTCAGACTGGACCTTGAGCGTGACCTTGGCCATTTGTTGAGGGTCAATTTTAATGTTACGAATGGGAACCCCTATTCTTGACTTCGGATTCTGGAAGAGCACAATATTTTACGTTCAAATATGAGGTTGTGACAATTTTTCAGATGACCCCCGGGGTCATTTCAGGGGTCAAAAGTCTTCTAAAAAAACTTTCCAACGCATGAGAGTTTAGTTGTTGCCCTGAAACGATCAACGTTCTTGGGGAAGGTCCCCCATAGTGCATTCGACCTTTGAACTGTGACGTTGAGCACGACCTTGTGCATTTTTGGTGATCAGCACCAGTTTCTCGAACGGGAATTCTTCTTTCTGAATCCGGATTCTGAGATAGTGCAACATTTTACGTTCCAAGATGATTTTTTGACGAATTTTTAGATGACTCATGGGAAGGTTCTAGGAGTCAAAAGTCTCTCAAAAGTATCTCAACGCGTCAGAGCTAGGCTAATGCACTGGAATGATCAGTCATCTTGGGGAAGGTTCCTCAGAGTTTATCTGATCTCTGACCTGTGACCTTGGGTATGATAATACCGATTTCCGAAGGTTATCTAGAGTTCTGTGAATGGAAATCCATGATTCTGGCATCAGGTCCTACTAGGTTGCAGCGTTTCGCGATCAAATATGACCCTTCAATAATTTTTCATACGACATCTCGAATTGTCTTGGGGGTCAAGACCCCCCAATCAAAATCAGGGATTTGGTTCGGAGAATTGGAAATAACCATAAAAAACGGACGAGGTCGCATTCAAGGTCACCGGTGGGAGGTCAAATGGACTCTGAAGAACTCTCCCCAGGATGACTGATCATTCCAGTACACGACCCTAACTCTGCCGCTTTGGAATGCTTTTGAGTAACTTTTGACCACAAGGAAGGACCCAGGATTCATATGAAAAATTTTCAAGAAGTCATATTAGAAAATAAAATGTAGAGCGCTCTTTCAGAATCCGAAATGAAAACCAGGGATTCCCGTTCGAAAAACCAGAACCAAAAACGGGCAACGTCATTCCTGAGATGACAGGTCAGAGATCAATCGAACTCTGAGGAACTTTCCTCGAGATGACTGACCATTCCAATGCATCGCTACAGCTCTGACATGTTAATGTGTGGAATGCTGCGCTCTCTCAGAATCCAGATGAAAAAAAAAGGATTTCCGTTCGAGAAACTGAAGTTGGCCACCAAAAGCGGACAAGGTCCTGCACAAGGTCACAGGGCAAAGGACGAATGGACTCTGGGGAACCACCCCTAAGATCATTGACAGTTACAGTGCATCGCCTGAGCCTCCGAAAGTTGAAACGCTTTTTGAAAGACTTTTGACCACTGAAATGACCCCTGGTGTCATCTGAAGTATTGGTACAAAATCATATGTGTACGTGAAATTTTGTGCTCTTTCAGAATCCAAAGTTAAAAGTAGGGGTTCCCATTTGAAAAATTGAAATTGACCCCCTAAAAGGTAACGTTCAATGTCAAATCTGGATTCATTTTGAAGCTTCCCCCTCGATTTCAGGGGACATGTGTTTCGGTTTTTTTTTTTTTCATATTCGCAGCCATTTTCGATTTTTCAAAGGGAGGGGGGGGGGGCTGACTTCTGGGACACCCTGTACGTATCCAACTTCGTACAAACTGTAATGGACTTATGAGCTCATATAATTTCAAATAAATAAGAATGAACATCAAATTCGGCAGGTAAATTCGCCCGCACGTAGACAAATTCTAAGAAATTTAACTTTTCAATGATCTCCCTAATAAACGAATCGAGACTGTATTTAGGGAATGACTCTATCGTTCTTTCGAGTTACTTATCGCCGCGCTCAATCTTGACGATCGTAGCCTGATAAGGGTTGAAACTGCGACCTCCGACGCTTCACCTCTCAATTGGTAGCTGCAACCCGAAGGAATTTTAATCTTTTGGAAAGCGATACAGAGATGAGAGATCGCCCAAGGTGGGGTTGGAACTAGGGCTGAGACTTTTGCGGATCCAGATTCCCGCGGGTTGATGGGAAATATTATGGATTTGAGACACTTACCGCTTGAAAACAGCTTACCAGGTATACTCAGATCCGGATCTTCGTTCGGATTCGGATCCGAAGATCCGAATACGGATTCGAACCAAATCATAATTCAAAATATCCGTGAATATTGGGATCCACAAAAGCCCCAGTCCTAGATTGAACTCACGCCCTGCGGTATTCTAGACAAGTACATGATGCGCCACCGGGGAGGTGGCAGGTCAGCTCACTCAGAGAAGATTAATTCGACTCTGCGTCGCTATTCAATTGCGGTTATTCGAGTAGCCATGACCATTTGAATATTTAAGTCGAGATTGTATTCATAATGATGAATTATTGATCTCGTTATAGAACCGAACACGGAACTTCGTTTCCTTCCTGAGCATTTAAGTTTTCTAGATTATTTTAAATAAACATGAGACGTAAAAAAAAGTATTCGATTGTTCATTCCCCTAACCAAAAATTCTAAGTTGCTTGTTGATATTAATCTCGGCTGTATATTTGGCGAAGTAAAATGAAAAAGAAAAAAATAGTCAAATTCTCGAGTCTTCTGAAGGATGTCTGAAACATGAAAGCAAATGGGGTGGTGACTCTAGTGGTCGCGAGTTTCACATCCTATACTTCAAGAATTTTTGAACGAGAACAAGTTGGGGATAATATTCATCAAACTATTTTGAGCAAAATAATGTGAACTTTGCCCACGCGTGGTTCACCTTCGCCTCACACTTGTTGATTACAACATTTCATGCCGAAAAGCAATGGGATCTAAATTGAAATGAGCACAAAAGATACTGAGATAAGCCCTCCATAATTCTTGAAATAGAAGAATCTAAGGAAGACGGGAAACTCATTCATAAAATTGAAGTATCCATCGAATAACGTCTCAGAAGTGAGAAATTCTAAGACTCCAGCATGAAAATTGGGCGCTCGTGCTCGAAGACGGACAGAGTTCTTTCAAATCTCGCATCCAACCTGAGGATATTTGCGTACAGAAAGGGTTGTGCGCAGCTGTGAAAGAGTTACTGACAAGTAGAGAGTCAACCTTGCGGGTCTCAGATCTGGCCAAAACTTTGTGAATCATCTTATTTCGGTGAGATATGAAGGTATTCCAGAGAAATTAGTCCCGTAAGCCCTCGGTTCCGACATATAGCCCATGTAGGCCCGTCTTAAAAATTCATATTAAAGGTATATAGGTATACTAGCAATGCGAATGTTTATAGCTGTATCTTGGAATAGAGAGCCTATGGGACTGAACCGTCTGAGATTTCTTCACTTCTCACTGATACAAGATGATTCCCAGAGTTTTGGCTAAATCCGTGGTCCGCGAGGTTGACACTCTACTCGTGAGTTACAAGTGCGAGGGTTGAGCTGCCATGCGCTGGGGTCCTCGTGCACACTTGTGAACGCGCTCTGTGCACCCCGTCTGTCGCGCTCAAGCCTTTCGGTGCAGCAACGCACCCTGCGCGCTCGGCTTGGTTACACGACGCTCGTGTACCCTCTCGCCACCGCACCGTGGGCTGAAGTGCGTCTGTCGCGCTCGCTGCCTACGCGCCAGCGAGTACTCACCTACCCCGAGTGTTCGCATTGCGCTGCCTGCGCTGCGAGCCAGCGGGCCGCGCCGCGAGTGCGCAAATACGATTTTCCGCCCGGCCTTTGGTCGCGCGCGCGGGGGCGCGGGTGGCTCCAGCGGCGGCTCGCGGCATCAGTTGGCTCCCGACGCTCGCGCCCGCGTGATGTGCGGCGAGAGCGCGCCGCGACCCTGGCCCCGGCCCGGCTGCTGCACAGCGCCCGCGCCACCGACGCTCGCCGTCTGACCAATCCTCGACCCTACCACTAGTCGTCGCGGCCGCCCCCGCCCCGCCGCCGCCGGCCCGCACCCCGCTCGATCCGCCGACGCTCGGCTCGCACCTGCAGTACCAGCGCGCGTTTCGCGGCGACAGCGCCGGCTGAGAGAGGAGAGGGGCCGCGCAAAAAACCGAGCAAGCTGTGGAGAGGCAGGAGCGCCCGAGCAGCCGAAACATGAGGGAAATCGCTCTAGCTACCATCTGCCTGCTGTGCTGCGCGGGAAAGTCGCTCACGGGTGAGCGCCTGCTTGTCTCCCTGGCGATATTGCGGAGGGACGCACGTGCGATCCACTCGCGCCGACAGTATCGGTCCGCGTGCCCGGCTCGTCCGTTTCGTTTCTTCCACTCCACGTTGGGAGCAAAGTGTCACAAAAAGACTAGCTCTGCGGCCGCCTTATGGTACAGCTGTTACCGATCGTGAACAAGAACAGCCCTTTTCGCCGTAATTCAATCTGATCGCAGAGCGAGCGAGATGTAGAATCGTAGTGTTTGAAGCCCTCTCAGACCGAGCTTCGTCAAGGTCACGTGTGCTTTAAGGTTTGACATGTAGGGAGTATTCGACGGATTATTGCGAACCGTCCCCGATCGCGAATCGCATTGAAATGTGACTTGCTTCACTGAAGACCGTTCCCCTCCAGGGAATGTCGAAGAACAATTCCGAGCCAGACACTGTTGGTCGATTTAAATTACTCCATATACACCATGAATAGCATTATCGTTATCGGGCATGCTATATCATCTCGATGCAACAATAGCTTGGAATTGCGAGTGGAGAATGCGAATAGAGTCCTTAGTCCGGGAGCCCGCGTAGAAATAATTTTGTATGGCTCTAGTTTGGGAGATGTTTTCCCCCTCCAAACTTTGGGCCAAACTTGAAAAATGAGACATCCCCAAACTTGGTCCCAAATACCCAAGTTTGGCGTTGGCGTACAAGTTCATGACAACTTTCAAGGAAGACCCACAAGTTTGGGGGAACTTCGGGAGAAATACATATTTCAAATTTTTCCATTTTCAATATTTTGGATAGAGGTGATGAATCGAAAATTTCGTTTGGATCGACTTTGGCAAACTTTGGCAAAACTTTTCCGAAATTTTTTAGTGAATTGCGTGGAGAGAAAAATGTCGCAAATGTTTGGGGTTTCTTTGGTCAAACTTTGGGTCAAGTTGACAGAAGTCCGGCCAAAGATTGGGAGTCGAAAATTTTGAAATATGAACTTCTCCCGAAGTTCCCCCGAACTTGTGTGTTTTTTCTCGAAAGTAATCATGAACTTGTGCGACAAACGTGCGTATTTGGGACCAAGTTTGGAGATGTCTTACATTTCACGTTTGGCCCGAAGTTTGGAGAAGGAAAACATCTCCCGAACTAGAGCGAAACAAAATTATTCCCACTTAAAAATTAATTTCATTTGATTTAGAGCGGTTAAGGCGGGCGGATGGATCTGGCACCTCTCAATCACTTACATGGGTTAGAGAGAAAGGTCCAAGCGGACAAACCAGGCTGACCGGCTGAATCGAATGAACTTATTATTATGTTCGGGGGAACTTTGGGGGAGGTTTTCCCCTTCCATATTTTCGAGGGAAACCCAAAATGAGCTCGGTGTGCGTTTAAGCTTCTGCAAACGGCGAGAGTTTGGCAGAATTTTGATCAAGTAATTACCTTTCTTCCTCAGCAAATTTGATGTGGAGAAGTTCGGAGGAGGCTTCACAAACTTCAGCCAAAAGTTGGCAGAAGTTTGGCAAGAGCTTGGGCAGTTCATGAGAATTTTTCCTGCAGAATCGTGCCGTATTGTGATGCTCTCATGAACCCTAGATAAAGAGCAAGCACGGCACGATCTGCAGGAAACTCTCAAATATTACAATGGTTTATTACAATCTGAATCAGATTTGAGTACACAATTCATAAGAATCTTAATGCGCAATTTGAAGAGTATTGTGCACTCCCGAGGAAGCC
>JAPYYZ010000863.1:0-17632 GCA_030522705.1 Eretmocerus eremicus
CATCGATGCTGTTCATTGGCATTGGACGGGGACGGATTGCCGAACCAGTTGAATGCTGCGAATCGGCTTCGACCATGCTCCATCCAATCCGAATCAATGCGATCCGATCAACTTCAATGCTGTTTACCGCCATTGGATGGGGACGGATTGTCAATCCAGTCAATGCTGCAAATCGGCGTTGACCACGCTCAATCCGTTCCGGAAGGATCCAATCGGATCCGCCTCGATGCAATCCAATCCGCCTCAATGCTGTTCATCGGCATCGGATGGAGACAGATTGCCAATGCGGTTCAATGTTGCAAATCGGCATCTATTATGCTCAATCCAATCCGCATCCATCCAATCCGATCCGCCTAAATGCTGATTATCGGCATTTAATGGGGACGGATTGCCAATCCGGTTCAATGCTGCAAATCGGCGTTGACCATGCTCAATCCAATTCCGGATCAATGCAATCTAATCCGCCACAATGCAATGCAATCCGCTTCAATGCCGAAAACTGGGATTGAATCCGGAATACTGGACGATCCAATCCGCCTCGATGCTGATAATCGGCATTGATCATGCTCGATGCTATCCGGATCGATCCAATCCAACGCGCCTAAATGCGATCCAATCCGCATCAATGCTGTTCATCGGCATTGGATGGGAACGGATTGCCCATCCGGTTCAATGCCGCAAATCAGCATCGACCATGCCCAACCAAATCCGGATCAATGCGATCCAATCCACCTCAATGCTGGTCATCGCCATCGGATGGGGACGGATTGCCAATCCGGATCAGTGCTGCGAATGGGCATCGACCATGGTCAATGGAATCCAGAACAATGCGATCCAATCCACCTCAATGCAATCCATCCGCTCCAATGCTGTTCATCGTCATTGGAGTGAGATGGACTGCCAATCCGGGTCAAGTATCCAAATCGGCATTGAACCGGATTGAATTGAGCATGGTCGATGCCGATTCGCGGCATTGAACCCGATTGGAAATCCGTCTCCATCCAACGCCGACGTACAGCATCGAGGCCGATTGGATTGGATTGATCCGGATTGGATTGAACATGGTTGATGCCGATTTGCAGCATTGAACCGGAATTCCAATCCGTCACCATTCAATGCCGATCATCAGCATTGAAGCGGATTGGATTTCGTTGAGGCGGATTGGATTTGATTGATCCGGAATGAATTGAGCATGGTCGATGCCAATTCGCGGCATTAGACCGGATTTGCGATCCATCTCCATCCAATGCCGATGAACAGCATCCAGGCGGATTGGATCGTCCATCATTTCGGATCCAATACTGCTCCCCGGCTTCGAGGCGGATTGGATTGCATCAAGGCGGATTGGATTGAGCATGGTCAATGCTGATTCGCAGCCTTGAGTTGGATTGGGAATCCGTCCCCATCCGATGCTGATAATCAGCTCCAAACCGGATCGGATTGCATTGAGGCGGATTGGATTGGATCGATCCGGATTGAATCGAGCATGGTCAATGGCGATCTTCAGCGTTGAACTGGATTGGCAATCCATTCCCTCCTTATGCCGCCCAAAGAGCATTGAGGCGGATTGGATTTCATTAAGGCGGATTGGATCTCATTGATCCGGATCGGATTGAGCACGGTCAATGCCGATCTTCAGCATTGAACCGGAATGGCAATCCGTTCCCTCCTGATGCCGGTGAAGAGCATTGAGGCGGATTAGATTGCATTGAGGCGGATGGACAGCATTGAGGCGGTTTAGACTGGATTGATCCGGATTGGATTGAGCATGGTTGATGCCGATTTGCAGCATCGAACCGGATTGGGAATCCGTCTCCATTCAATGCCGATCAACAGCATTGAAGCGGATTGGATTGCATTGAGGCGGAATGTATCGGTTTGATCCGGATCGGAACGAGCACGGTATATGCCGATCTCCAGCATTGAACCGGATTTGCAATCCTTTTCCTCCGAATGCCGATGAAGGGCATTGAAGCGATTGGATTGCATCGAGGCGGATTCAATCCCATTGATCCGGATTGTATTGAGCACGGGCAATGCCGATTTTCAGCATTGAACCGGATTGGCATTCCGTCCTCATGCAGTGCTAGTGATCACATTGAACCGGATTCGATTGACCATGGTCAATCAAGATAAACAGCATCGATTCGGATTGGCAATCCGTCCCTATTCAATGTTGATAAACAGCATTGATCCGGATTGGATTGAGCATGGTCAATGCCGATTCCCAGCATTGAACCGAATTGGCAGTCCGTCTCCTTTCGATGCCGATAATCAGCATTGATCCAGATCGGATCGAGCATGGTCAATGCCGATTCTCAGCACTGAACCGGATTGGCAATCCGTCCTCATCCAATGCTGATGATCAGCATTGATTCGAAATGGATTGAGCATGGTCCATGCCGATTTGCATTATTCGTCCGGATGCAAGACCGATCGGATTGGAACGGATTGGCATCCAATCCGCTTCTTCACTTGTTTTGATTGAGCGGATTGGATTGCATTGAATCGGATTGAAGCGGACAGCTTTCCGATCCGTTCTAATTCATCTTTTCTAGCAGGGTGGGGACGAATGACGGATCCGATTCGTTGCTGCAAGTCAGCATTGACCATGCTCAATCCAATCCGGATCGATGCAATCCAATCCGCCTCAATGCATCAGATCTGCCTCAATGCCGAGAATCGGCATCGAATCCGGGGAACGAGACGATCCGATTCGCTTCAATGCTCTCCATTGGCATTGAATGGAGACGAACTGCCAATCTGGTTGAATACTGCAGATCGTTATTGACATGCTTGATCCAATTCGAATCAATGCGATCCAATCCGCCTCAATGAGGAGAATCGGCATTAAATCCAGAATGATGGACGATCCAATCGACCTGAATGCTGATTATTGGCATTGGATGGAGACGGATCGCCAATCCGGTTCAATGCCTGAGATTGGCATTGACCATTCTTATACTGATCCGGATCGATGCTGATGATTGGCATCCAATGGGGACGGACTGCGATCCGGTTCAATGCGGCAAATCAACGTTGACCATCCCCGATCTAATCCGGATCGATCTCGATTTTTGGCATTGAATGGGGACGGATTACGGATCCGATTCGATGCTGCAAGTCGGCATTCGCCATCCCCAATCCAATCCGGATCAATGTAATCCAATCCACGTATGTGCAATCCAATCCGCCTCAAGGCCAGAAACGGCATCGATTCCGGAATACTGGTTGATCCAACCCGTCTCAATGGTGTTCATCGGCATCGGATGAACATGGACGGATAACGGTCCTCATCCAATGCTGGGAATCGAGATTGACCATGCTCAATCAAATCCGGATCAATGCAATCAAATCCGCCTGAATGCAATCGAATTGGACTCATCGCCGAGAACCGTCATCGAATCCGGAATACTGGACGATCCGATGCGCCTCCATCCTGTTCATTGGCTCTGGATGGGGTCGGATGGCCGAACCGGTTCAATGCTGCGATTTGGCATTGACCATGCTCAATTCGATGAGGATGGATGCCATCCGATCCGCCTCAATGCAATTCCATTCACCTCAATGCCAAAAATTGACGTTGAATCCGGAATACTGGATGATCCGATCAGAGTGGATGTTGTTGATCCGCATTGATTTGGGACAGAATACGGATCCGGATCGATGCTGCGAGTCGGGACTGACAATTCTCAATCGAATTCAGATCGATGCTGGCTGTCGGCATTGAATGAGGACGGATCGCGAATCCAGTCCGATGATGCGGATCGGCATGGGCCATGCTCGAACCGATTCGGATCGATGCAATCCAATCCACCTCAATGGGGAGAATCGGCATTTAATCAAAATGATGGACGATCCGATCTGCCTGAATGCTGTTCATTGGCATTGAATGGGGTCGGATTGCGAACCCGGTTCGATGCGGTGCATCGGCAGTGACCAAACTCGATCGAATCCGGATCAATGCTAACTATCGGCATTGGATGGGGACGGATCACGAATCCGATTCTATGATAAGATTCGGGATTGACCATGATCGATCTAATCCGGATCGATGCTATCCAATCCGCCTCAATCCAATGGAATCAACCTCGACGCTGGTGATCGGCATCGGATCCGGGATACTGGACGATCCGATCCGCCTCGATGTTGTTGATCAGGATTCGATGGAGTCGGATTGCCAATCCAGTCCAACAGTGCAAATTGGCATTGACCATGCTCAATCCATTTCGATACCATGCAGATTATCTGCATCAGATAGGGACGGGATTCCAATCCGGTCTAATGCTGCGAATCGGCATTGATCATGCTCAGTCCAATCAGGATCACTGCCGATGAACAGCATTGAGACGGATGGGCACTCCGTCCCCATTCAATGCCAACTCGCAGTGTGGAGCGGATTGGATCGAGCGAGATCAATCCCGATTCGCAGCATTAATTCGGATTCTTAATCTTGCCCCATTCAATGCAGATGATCAGCATCGAGGCTGATTGCATTCGGGATGGTGGATGCCGACTATCAGCATTGACCCGGATTGACAATCCGTTCTCATTCAATGCCGATAGTCAGCGTCACTGCGGATTGGATCGAGCATGGTCGGATTCGATTCGCAGCATTGAACCGTATTGGCGATCCGTCTCTATTCGATTCCGATACTCAGCGTTGAGGCGGATTGGCTTCAGCATGGTCAATGGCGGATATCAACTTCGAACTGGATCCGCTCCGTCCCCATTCGATGCCGATAGCCAGCATTAAGGCGGATTCAATCCACCTCGGTCAATGACGATTTGCAGCCTTGAACCGGATGCGCGATCCATCCCCATCCAATGCCGATGATCAGCATTGAGACGGATTAGATTCGGCGTAGTCGATGCCGATCATCAGCATTGGACCGGATTGGCAATCGAACCCCATCCGGAGCTGATTGGCAGCATCGAGGCGGATTGGTTCGGGCATGGTAAATGCGAATGATGAGTATTGAACGGGATAGGCTGTCCGTTCCCATACAATGCCGATGAACAGTATTGATGCTGATTGGATCGAGCATGGTCGATTTTGATTCACAGCCGTGAAGCGGTTTCGCAATCCGTTTCCATCCATTGCCAATAATCAGCATTCAACGAATTTTTTTGGCCTGGCCAATGCCGATCATCAGCGTTGAGACGGATTCGATTCCGCATTGTCGATGCCGATCATCAGCGGTGAACCGGATTAGCAATCGATTTCCATTCGATCCCGATAATCAGGGTTGAGGCGGATTGGGTTGGGAATGGTCAATGCCGATCATTAGCATTGAACCGGACCCGCAATCCGTCCTTATTCAATGCCGAAAACCACTATTGAGGCCAATTCGATTCAACCTGGTCAATGCCAATTTGCAGCCTTATACCGGATGCGCGATCCGTTCCTATCCAATACCGATGATCAGCATTGGGACGGATTGGATTTTGCATGGTCAATGCCGATCATCAGCAAGAAACCGGATTGGGAATCCGTCCTCATCCAATGCAAATTCGCAGCATTGAGGCGGATTGAATCGAGCGTGGCCAATCCCAAAATGCAGCATGGATGCAGAATCGCGATCTGTTCCTATTCAATGCCGATGCTGGGCATCGAGGCGGATTCCATCCGGCATGATGAATGCCAATTATCAGCATTGAACGGGATTGGCAATCCGTTCACATACAACGCCAATGATCAGCATTGATGCGGTTGTATCGAGCATGGTCAATTTTGATCCGCAGCGTTGAAGCGGATTGGCAATCCGTCTCCATCCATTGCCGATAATCGGCATTGGATGGATTTGATTACGCATTGCCGATACCAATCATCAGCGGTGGACTAGATTGGCAATCCGCCTCCATTCGATCCCGAAAATCAGGGTTGAGGCGGAATGGGTTGGGAATGTTCAATGCCGATCATCAACATTGAACCGGATCCGCAATCCGTCCACATTCGATGCCGATATCCATCATTGAGGCGGATTCGATCCACCTCGGTCAAGCCGGTTCGCTGCCTTGAACCGGATACGCGATCCGTCCCCATCCAATGCCGATGATCGGCATCGAGACAGATTGGATTCGGCGTGGTCGATGCCGATTATCAGCATTGAACCGGATCGGCGATCAAACCCCATCCGGAGCCGATTTGCAGCATTGAGGCGGATTGAATCGAGCATGGTCAAACTCGATCTGCAGCATTGATCCGGATCCACAATCTGTCCCCGTTCAATGCCGATGATCAGCAACGGGGTGGATTGGTTCCGGCATGGTGAATGCCAATCATGAGCATTGATCGGGAATGGCAATCTGTTCCCATACCATGCCCATGAACAGCATTGATGCGGAATGCATCAAGCATGGTCAATTTCGATTCGCAGCGTTAAAGTGGATTGGAAATCCGTCTCCATCCATTGCCGATGATCAGCATTGATCGGATTGGATTTGGCATGGCCAATGCCGATCATCAGCATTGAGACGGATTCGATCCCGCATTCTCGATGCCGATCATCAGCCATGAACCGGATTGGCAATCCGTCTCCATCCATTGCCGATGATCAGCATCAAACAAATTCGATTTTGCATTGTCGATGCCGATCATCAGCGGTGGACCAGATTGGCAATCCGTCTCCATTCGATTCCGATGATCAGCATTGAGACGGATTGGATCTGGCATGGTCGATGCCGTTTATCAGCATCGAACCGAATTGGCAATCCGTCCCCATCCAATGCCGATTTGCAGCATTTTGGCGGATCGGATCAAGCATGGTTAACCCCGAATTGCAGCATTGATCCAGAATCACAATTCGTCCCCATTCAATGCAGACGATCAGCAACGAGGCGGATTGGTTCCGGCATGGTGAATGCCAATCATGAGCATTGATCGAGATTGGCAATCTGTTCCCATACCATGCCCATGAACAGCATCGATGCGGAATGCATCGAGCATGGTCAATTACGATTCGCAGCGTTAAAGCAGATTGGCAATCCGTCTCCATCCATTGCCGATGATCAGCTCTGAACGGATATGATTCGGCATGGCCAATGCCGATCATCAACATTGAGACGGATCGGATTTCGCATTGTCGATGCCGATCATCCGCATTAAACCAGATTGGCAATCCGTCCCCATTCAATGCCGACAAACAGCGCTGAGGCGGATCGGATCTCTCCCGGTCAATGCTGATATGCGGCATCAAACCGGATTGGCGATCCTTACCCATCCAATGTCAATAATCAGCATGCGGGTGAATTGGATGTTGAATGGTCGATGTAGATGATCCGGTTTGAACCGGATGGGCAATCCGTCTCCATCCAATGCCGATTTGCAGCATTGAGGCGGATTGAATCGAGCATGGTCAATGCCGATGCTCAGCATAGATCCGGATTGGCAATCCATCCCCATCCAATCCTGATGATCAGCATTGTGGCGGATTGGATTCGGCGTGGTCGATGCCGATTATCAGCATTGTACCGGATTTGCAATCAAACCCCATCCGGAGCCGATTTGCGGCATTGAGGCGGATTGAATCGGGCATGGTCAACCTCGATTTGCAGCATTGATCCGGATTCACAATCTGTCCCCATTTAATGTCGATGATCAGCGACGAGGCGGATTGGTTCCGGCATGGTGAATGCCAATCATGAGCATTCATCGGGATTGGCAATCTGTTCCCATACCATGCCCATGAACAGCATTGATGCGGAATGCATCGAGCATAGTCAATTACGATTCGCAGCGTTGAAGCAGACTGGCAATCCGTCTCCATCCATTGCCGATGATCAGCTTCGAACGGATATGATTTGGCATGGCCAATGCCAATCATCAGCATTGAGACGGATTCGATTCCGCATTGTCGATGCCGATCGTTAGCGGTGAACCGGATTGGCAATTCGTCTCCATCCATTGCCTATAATCAGCATCAAACGAATTCGATTCCGCATTGTCGGTGCCGATCATCAGGGGTGGACCAGATTGGCAATCCGTCTCCATTCGATTCCGATAATCAGTATTGAGACGGATTGGATTCGGCCTGGTCGATGCCGATGCTCAGCATATATCCGGATTGAAGATCCGTCTCCATCCTCTGCTCAAAATCAGCATTGAGACGGATTGGGGTTGGCGTAGTCAATGCCGATCTTCAGCATTGGACCGGCTTGGAAATCCATCCTTATTCAATGCCTCCAATC
Organism: Eretmocerus eremicus; assembly: GCA_030522705.1. Lineage (NCBI taxonomy): Eukaryota > Metazoa > Arthropoda > Insecta > Hymenoptera > Aphelinidae > Eretmocerus > Eretmocerus eremicus. The sequence continues at coordinate 8,191 of JAPYYZ010000863.1, forward strand.
AGCATTGAGGCGGGCTGGATCGAGCATCGTCAATGCCAATTATCAGCATTGGAGCGGATTGGCAATCCGTTCCCATGTAATGCCGACAAACAGCATTCAAGCGGATCGTATCGCTCTCGGTCAATTCTGATTCGCGGCATCGAACCGGATTGGCGATCCGTCCCCATTCAATGCCGACATTCAGCATTGAGGTGGATTGGATCGAGCATCATCGACGCCAATTCGCATCATTGGAGCGGACTGGCAATCCATCCTCATTCAATGCCTACAATTAGCATCGAGGCGGACTGGATCAAGCATCGTCCATGTTAATTATCAGCATTGGAGCGGATTGGCAATCCATTCCCATGTAATGCCGACAAACAGCATCCAGGCGGATCGGGTCTCCCTCGGTGAGCGGATTTGCGGCATCGAACCGGATCGGCGATCCGTCCCCATCCAATGTCAATATTCAGCATTCGGGTGGATTGGGTGTAGGATGGTCGATGTCAATTATCAGGCTTGAACCGGATGGGTGATCCGTCCCCATCGAATGCCGATTTGCATCATTGTGGCGAATTGGATCGAGCATGGCCAATGCCGATGCTCAGCATACATCCCGGTTGGCAATCCGTCCCCATCCAATCCTGATGATCAGCATTGAGGCGGATTGGATCGAGCATCGTCGATGCCAATTTGCATCATCGAAGCGGATTCGCAATCCGTCCCCATCCAATGCCAAAAATCGGCATCGAGACGGATTGGAGTTGGCATAGTCGATGCCGATCTCCAGCATTGAACCGGCTTGGCAATCCATCCTCATTCAGAGCCTATAATCAGCATTGCGGCGGACTGCATCGAGCATCGTCAATGCCAATTATCAGCATTGGAGCGGATTGGCAATCCGTCCCCATTTAATGCCGACAAACAGCATTCAGGCGGATCGGATCTCCCTCGGTCAATGCTCATTCGCGGCATCGAACCAAATTGGCGATCCGTTCCCATCCAATGCGAATAATCAGCATTGGGATGGATTGGATGTTGAATGGTCGATGGCGATCATCAGGCTTGAGTCAGATCGGCAATCCATCCCCATTCAATGCCGATTTGCAGCATTGAGGCGGATTGGTTCGAGCATGGTCAATGCCAATGCTCAGCATAGATCCGGATTGGCAATCCGCCCCGATCTAATTCTGATGATCAGCATTGAGGCGCATTAGATCGAGCATCGTCGATCCCAATCTGCATCATTGGAGTGGATTGGCAATTCGTCCGCATCTAATGCCAAAAATCAGCATCAAGACGACTGGGAGTTGGCACGCCCAATGCTGATCATCAGCATTGAACCGGCTTGGCGATCCGTCCTCATTCAATGCCGACAATCAGCGTTAAGGCGGATTGGATCGAGCATCATCCATGCCAATTTGCATCTCCGGAGCGGATTGGCAATCCGTTCCCATCCAATGCTGAAAATCAGCATTGAGACCTATTAGAGTTGGCATGGTCGATGTCGATCATCAGCATTGAACCGGCTTGGCAATCCGTTCCATTCAATGCCAATAATCAGCATTGAGGCGGATTAGATTGAGCATGGTCCGAGCCGATTTGCAGCATTCAACCGAATTTGCAATCCGTTCCCATTCAATGCCGGCAAACAGCATTGAGGCGGATCGGATCCACCCCGGTCAGTGCTGATTCGCAGCATCGAAACGGATTGGCGATCCGTCCCCATGCGATGCCGATTTTCAGCATTGAGATGGATTGGGTGTTGCATGGTCGATGCCGATTATCATCATTGAACCGGATGGGCAATCCGTCCCCATTCAATGTCGATTCGCAGCATTGAGGCGGATTGAATCGAGCATGGTCGATGCCAATGCTTAGCATAGATCCGGATTGGCAATCCGCCCCATCTAATTCTGATGAACAGCATTGAGGCGGATTAGATCGAGCATCGTCGATCCCAATCTGCATCATTGAAGCGGATTGGCAATCCGTCCGCATCTAATGCCAAAAATCAGCATCGAGACGACTGGGAGTTGGCATGTCCAATGCTGATCATCAGCATTGAACCGGCTCGGCGATCCGTCCCCATCCAATGCCAAAAATCGGGATCGAGACGGATTGGAGTTGGCATGTTCAATGCCGATCATCAGCATTGAACTGGCTTGGCGATCCGTCCCCATTTGATGTCGACAATCAGCATTGAGGTGGATTAGATCGAGCATCATCGTTGCCAATTTGCATCATTGGAGCGGATTGGCAATCTGTCCCTATCCAATGCTCAAAATCATCATTGGGACGGATTGGGGTTGGCATAGTCGATGCCGATCTTCAGCATTGAACCGGCTTGGCAATCCATCCTCATTCAATGCCTATAATCAGCATTGCGGCGGACTGCGTCGAGCATCGTCAATGTCAATTATCAGCATTGGAGCGGATTGGCAATCCGTCCCCATTTAATGCCGACAAGCAGCATTCAGGCGGATCGGATCTCCCTGTGTCAATGCTGATTCGCGGCATCTAACCAGATTGGTGATCCGTTCCCATCCAATGCGAATAATCAGCATTGGGATGGATTGGATGTTGAATGGTCGATGGCGATCATCAGGCTTGAACCGGATCGGCAATTCATCCCCATTCAATGCCGATTCGCAGCATTGAGGCGGATTGGTTCGAGCATGGTCGATGCCAATGCTCAGCATAGATTCGGATTGGCAATCCGCCCCCATCTAATTCTGATGATCAGCATTGAGGCGCATTAGATCGAGCATCGTCGATCCCAATCTGCATCATTGAAGCGGATCGGCAATCCGTCCGCATCTGATGCCAAAAATCAGCATCGAGACGACTGGGAGTTGGCACGCCCAATGCTGATCATCAGCATTGAACCGGCTTGGCGATCCGTCCTCATTCAATGCCGACAATCAGCGTTGAGGCGGATTTGATCGAGCATCATCCATACCAATTTGCATCTCCGGAGCGGATTGGCAATCCGTTCCCATCCAATGCTGAAAATCAGCATTGAGACCTATTGGAATTGGCATGGTCAATGGCGATCATCAGCATTAAACCGGCTTGGCAATCCGTTCCCATTCAATGCCGGCAAACAGCATTGAGATGGATTGGATGTTGCATGGTCGATGCCGATCATCAGCCATGAATCGGAGGGGCAATCCGCCCCCATCTAATTCTGATGATCAGCATTCAGGCGAATTGAATCGAGCATGGTCGATGCCAATGCTCAGCATGGATGCGGATTGGCAATCCGCCCCCATCTAATTCTGATGAACAGCATTGAGGCGGATTAGATCGAGCATCATCCATACCAATTTGCATCTCCGGAGCGGATTGGCAATCCGTCCCCATCCAATGCTGAGAATTAGCATTGAGACCTATTGGAGTTGGCATGGTCAATGCCGATCATCAGCATCCGGATTGGGTCTTATACCGTCCCTCTTCATTCATCCGAGTTGGTTCACGTCATGCTTGATTATTGCATTGAATCGGATTGTAAACTGCGAATTCAATCCTCCGAAAGGACATTTGTCCGGATTTTGCCGACCGGATTGGAACGGATTGGAATCCAATCCGTTTTCCCGACTGTCCGGTTTGAGCGGATTGGATTGCATTGGATCGGATTGAAGAGGATAGCCGCCCAATCCCTCCCAATCCATCTTCTCTAGCAGAGTGTCACAGAGGAAAGTGGTTGAAAGGGGCGTTACGTGTGTGTTGTATGTGTGTGCCTGGTGTGTTTTGCGAGTCTAAGTGTTCTTGCTGGATCATTTGCGCTTTTTTCGCATGTTAATTCCACGATATTTCGTTCTTGCATGCAATTTCTATTTGTCTTCGCTGTTTTGCAACTTTCGCACAGCTCCCATCTTGTTGCTCGCTTACCAATCTCTGAGTCATCAATTCGGATGCAGAGCGAGCAGTGGGTGTCCGCCTCCCTCCCATTCCTTCACCTCTTGGTTCGAATAATGCTCTGCTCTCTCCTTGTAGAAGTTTTTCGTTGTAGCACGTTAATGATCCAGTGAAATTGGAGACGGTCATCCTGTCCATTTCTTCGGTCTCTTCATCGCTAATGTCACTACATCCTTTTTGAGGTTCCGAATGTGATTGACATATCCTTAATGGATATGTGCTCTGTTATGAGGGCAGGCATGGATCCGTCAGGTGGGTATCCGGGTGTACTGACCTCTCGGACCGTGGTGCCGTCCATCATTGTGGATACGGGTTGTTCAGTTGCTGATGTCCAGGGTGTGTTTGGTTCGTTGTAAGTGGATATTGTTTCGAAGTTAGTTACAGGAGAAGGCGCGGGAATATTTCTCATAGATATCATCCGCGGCACATTGCGCCACGGGCCAAGGGTTCTCTGCGATGCATCTCCGCATCCAAACGGAGCTCGGGGGTGCACAGATCCAATATAAATATATTCAATTCATTCTGTGACCAAAACGGTGATTAAACTGAATTCATAAGGCCTTGTTCGCTCGCTGAAGCCATACATCCACCTCGAGTTCATACCGGAATTACTATATTTTTCGGTCAATCCTACTTCTACCTCTGGTCAATCGAAAGCTTTGAGTTCCAGTTTTTAACTGACGGTTGTCGAAATCCAATCGAATGTTTCCAGTTGGAGCTGAAGACGTTTGAAGAAGCGTGACAAATCTAGAACACGATGTGTTAACTTTGTTACGCTGATAGTGATTCTACATCTTTGTCCATCATAGAGTACTTTAGTCTGCCTGAATTCATGTATTTGAGTTACCATCTGGAAGCTGAGAGTCTTAGCTTTTTATCAACCTATTGTACAAGTCCGTTCGACCCTAACTCCTACAATCACTGTTTGGATGTGGCTATTGCTACCGGAGCCTGATGCCAGCACCATGCGCCAGGGCTGCTTTTTGTGGTGGAAAATAGCTAAATAATCGTTTTCTGGCGTGAAATCGCCATATCTAGGCTACCAAACGTCTGAATGAGACGTTTCTTGGCTCATTCCGAAATTTTCTTCGTCGACTATTCAATGAATTCTCACTTGACGATGATGTCGTCGTTGTTGGATGATAGCTAACGAGACTCTTTCGGGCGGATCAAAGTTACTCCACCCCGGACGAAAACAGAGGGTGATATCGGTTTTTCGATCTTCAAAGTTTTAGAAAGTGAGAAACCCCAATGCAACAATGGTTTCGTCAAGAAAACGACATGGATGAATAAATTCCGGCTCCACTATGCGGAATACCTTCAAAAAATGTTCGTCCGAGGTCAATTTTTTTGACCAAGCATTCTTCGCTTCGAAAACGCAATCTTTTGGAAGAGTCGGTTATAAAAAATCGAAGAGCTGCTAGAGATGCCCCAGGTGCCAGAAAATATGGTTTCAGCATGTATCAGAAGATGAAAATTTGTTTGAGAGCCATGCGATAGTTCGCTTCGCGAAGCGCTGCTCTGCCAGTCTCTCTCTCAGGATGTAGCAAAGTTTCCCCCTTCCCCCTTGTAACAAAGTTGCCCATCTTGATTGTGCTTTGAGCGCCCTCAGTCAGGTTGTTGGTACCGACATCATCACTGTGATATATCTGTAGAGATTTTCCATCATATATAGAGAGACTCAGAAATTACCTGGCATTTCCATGAAGGGCTCTTACAAATGGATACTATCGAGACATTCTGTGATCGATTCATCCAAGTGACACATACTTCTGTTGGTGATACCCACGCAGCAGTTGTTAGATAATGATCTCTGAAAGAAATTTCCTTATTGAGAGGCATAAAGGCATTTCATTTTAGGATTTCACAGATCCGATGTCTTATCGCGATGGGGATTCAACACCACCAAGTGTTGTTGAAATTCTCGAACAGCACGAATGTCCTCTAAATGGAAAAGATAACCGATCTCCCCAAATGAAAATCGGTTATATTTTTTCTTCATTCTGTTTAACTTGTCTAGAGCTTGTTTTAAGCTGGTCTTGGTCACATCAACTCAAACTTTTGATAACCTCAAAATAATTCAAAATGATGAGTGGAAAATAATTTTCACAAAATCCAAAAATAACCCGCGTGAAAATCGAAGGTATTGCCGATACATTGGAACTATAGCGCCGAAGAGCATCCTCCGCTATTCCTCCAATACATTGCGGAACTGAAAAATTTTCATATATTCAATATATTGCGAACATATTGCCGATATATTGCCCATATATTGCTGAAATTTTATTTTAGGAGAATAATTCGGAAATTTTTAGTCTTATTGATTGATTATTCTGCGAATTTGAGCATTGAGAAAAATGGTTGGATCAATTTCACAGTCGTGTATTCGATGTGCCGCCTGATTATCGAGATGACAGATATCATATACATATTGCGCCCTCAAAATTCACATCAAATGCTTTGCACGAGATGAATGTCAGTTTTGTAAACTCGAACGAGTATATATCAAGGGCAGATGCTTAGCAAAATACAGCGCATGATATGATAGAATTGGAGAGAACTGGTCGATTTGAAATTAGCCTTCTTCTGCAGGCGCCACCATACTCCTGTCGGGTTGCCTTCGGGATCGCTTTTGCTCCCAAATTGACGACTTGCGTCCTGCGAGCGCATTTGGAAATCTTGCGTGCTGATCCCCGGCCGACGAAAGATGTCTTTCTCTGCATGCTATACATGCGCAGGGCTCGTCACGACTGCGACTCTTCCCATCACGGTAGCGGGCGTCAATCTACGCAGGATAGTATATTACGCAACAAGGGCGGGAAGTGGGCTATTGCGGGCCTCGCATGGGTTGCCCCCGAGGTGTAACCGAGGGAAACATGTGCGAGGTCCGGGATAGCCCGCATTTCCACCCGGAGTGCATATACAATTTTTCGGCACACCCACGTCGAAATTGTGTGGTTTCTGGCACGATTTCGGGGCAAAGTGCCACACTGCCGCACAGGTTAGGAAGCGTTGGAGCATGCGAGATAGTGGACCGAGGGCAAAGCCCGAGGTCTAATACACATGCGCAGACGCTTCCCGGCCTGGACGGCAATGCGGCACTTTCCACCCCGAAATCAGGGCGGAAACCACACGCTTTTGATGCTGGTATGCCGAAAAGTATTATGCACTAAGTATCGCAATCGTCTGAATCAACTCATGAATCATGTTTCTACAATAGCTCCAATCAATAGAAAAAAATCGGCCAAGTCAAACGCATGGAGGAGAGGCAGTACGCTGAATTCGAATCAAGAGTTCCAGGTTATTGCGAGAGTTATCGGCTATGCTGTTTATCTCTCAATTTCGATCTCTCGATTTTAGTCAGATCACTTATCTGAGAGGCGGACCTTGATCTCAAGAGAGTGCGCGGTGCCGGAGCTCCTCTGCATCTTGTATCAACGTTATCCCCCCGAAGAAATCGGACACGTGTAAGGATAACTAGATGGCACATGAACAAGAGGATTCCACGTGAAATTCCGCTCAGTCAACATCGAGGAAACAGAAATGTTTGTTTATGACTTGTCGATTGAAGTGAGTTGCAAAAGAATCAATGAGATGTCCATAAGCATTTGACAACAACAGGGGAAGAGAGATTGTAGCAGAGAGTCTTTATTATCTCTCTAAGGTATTTAGTCTCACTGAGGGAAGGGAGAAATTGGTACAAAATGTAGAGGAGATCCGGTAGGAGGTGGGAGGTAGGAGGTTCGGTCCGCGTTGCGTGCTCGACTACTCGCAGGATCAAGGTTCGCACCTCTCAGATGAGTATCCCGTCTCCCAAACATCAAAATCGAGTTCCAAACAGGAGTCTATAACCTGAAACTCTTCATTCGGATTCAGCGTACTGCCTCTCCTCTATGCGTTTGACTTCACCGAATTTATCCCATTGATTCGTGCATAATATTCTCTGCGTAGATTGACGCCCGCTACCGTGATGAGAAGAGTCGCAATCGCAACAAGCCCTGCGCATGTATAGCATGCAGAGAAGGACATCTTTCGTTGGCCGGGGATCAGCACGCGAGATTCCCAAATGCGCACGCAGGACGCAAATCATCAATTTGAAAGCGGAGGCGATCCCGAGGGTGATTCGACAGGAGTATGGCGGCGCCTGTTGAAGAAGCGGAGCTCTGCCCGTCGAAGGGCCTAATGTCAAATCGACCAGTTCTCTCGAATTCTCTCTCATCATGCGCTGTATTCTGCTAAGCAATTGCCCTTGATATATATTTGTTCAAGTTTACAGAACTGACATTGATCTCGTGCGAAGCATTTGATGTGAATTTTGAGAAGGCAATATGTATGAGATATCTGTCATCTCGATCATCAGGCAGCACGTTGAATACACCACGATGAAATTGATCCAATCATCTTCTTCAATGCTCAAATTCTCAGAATAATCAATCAATATGACTGGAAATTTCCAGAATCATTCTCCTGAAATAGAATCTCAGCAATATATGGGCAATATATTGGCAATATATTGGATATATGAAAATTTTTCAGTTCCGCAATGTATTGGGGAAATAGCGGAGGATGTTCTCTGGCGCTTTAGTTCAAATGTATTGGCAATATCTTTAATTTCTACGCGGGCTATTCCTGGATTCTGTGAAGATCATCTTCCACTTCTCATTTTGAATCATTCTTAGCTTGTTCAAAAGCTTGACTTTATCTGTTCAAGATTAGCAGAGAAGAAGCTCTAGACAAGTCAGACAGAATATTGAAAAAATATAATCGATTTTCACGTGGGTAAACAGGAAAGGCCACACCCTCCGAATCATGGATTTGGCTGAAACCTGGGGGATTGTCCTCTCTTGTCACTAAAAGATGATATCTTGAGCAGCAGAGTCTAACGCTCAAGCGTCTTCGAGCTACAGCTTATGACATTAGCATTGCAGGTATACCTAGAGATATCACTTTTCAACATGGGCCTATATGGGTGGTACGCATATTTTGGAATGTATCACAAAAACGGTCGAGAATTGGAATCTGTGGCTTTGGATATCATCTTTTGGTGCCAAAGGGAGACGATTCCCAAAGTTTTAGTCAAATCCATGACCCGGAGGGTGCGGCTTCTCCTGGTGACGGTCGCTGAAGGGGATTGTATAACAATTGATATTTAGAAATTATCCTCATATCCTTCTGTGAAAAATACTCATGACGTGCCATAGTTGTGCTCGCAAGGATCATGACAACTGCCTGAAGATCATCGAGTGGGAGCTGCTCTAATCTGTAATCTAAAATTATCCCCCGACTAGTTCATGACCGAGGAATTTGTGGTGGTATCGTCAGGCAGTTTCAAAACCGAGTAACTCTGGTCACTACCAAACATTGGGGAGTCACCTCTAACAAACTCACCAATACCGACGGAGGTGCCTGGTAGCGCCGAACAGTATTGATCCTTTCGTGATTGATCTGTCTGAAGTTCCGCAATTGCATCTAGAGTCATGTCAATTAAACTAGTCCATTTCGGATCTTCTTCGTTGAAAATTCGTTGGAGTTGTACCTT
>JAPYYZ010000864.1:0-19315 GCA_030522705.1 Eretmocerus eremicus
GTTAAACGGATACGAGATTGCTATGTAGATCTTGTATGTTTGAGATTTGTACGCATGGGTGCTGGAGATTGTTGGTTTTGGAACAAAAACATCGCGATCGAAACTAAAAATCTAATAAAAGTCTAAAAAGAAACGACCATGCATACTCGTAGTTGATTGATTCATTTTGACTCAAATAAACTTGCGAAATTCTTGCGATAAGGATTCCTATAACTGTGCTTAGTTATGAAGTATCTCATTGCGACCACTCCTTTTGTAGATTACTAAATTTTGACTCTGAGTTTCTTCGCTCGGAAGATCGAATCTGGATGATAAAATATCTAAAACATAAATGTATTACATGACCTCGTACATGACTGAATTATGTACAGGATACATTGTAACTTCAAATATCTATAGTGTGTAATAGGTCATGCAAATAGTAAGAGGCTATAATTCTTTCGACACAAGTGTGTAATAGGTCATGCAAATAGTAAGAGGCTATAATTCTTTCGACACATATGTATTATCCATGATCTAGCACGTGAATTGGAAAATAAATGGCTACAAGGTTTGGCAATTGGTCAACTACGCTGAGATTGTAAGGTGAGATTAGCCGGTGGTCGCCAGATGTGACTCACCACTTTCCCTCTGCAGAACATCGGGAAGATTGGAATTACCATATAAGTATATCACGACCCAATTACTAAGACTTTCATGATACATGCAAGCAAATGAACGGAATCCTCTAATTGTTCTCGATATTATTGAATCAGTATTGGTGATCGATGCAATCTAAACCACTCATGAATGATCTATCTCAATAAATTGAGTCTAATCATTTCATTGATATTCTGTTGATGAGAGTGTCCAGCTATCATGGATCTGGGAGTATCATTATAATCGAGTTTGCTACTCTAACAATTTTGATCCCTTTACAAGATTTGTTGCAATTTTGATTCGATGAACGTCAAACAAATTTATTGGAGTGCATGCTGGAATCCTGACATTATATCGATGCCTGTATCGAAAGAGATCAAGGAGATGCCCTTTTGATCACGATTTCTAGAAGGCAGGAGATTAAGGTCATGTAAAAGCTCTACCTTACCGACGTTCATTGTAAATTGATTTAAAATGAAACAAAACAATACTTCGAAAAAGTAAATTTAAGCTGCCCTGCGTATCGGTAGAACGAACCACTGTGTAAAATTTTGAAGCGATCCGTCAAAAGCTCACGGAGTAATTTGAATTATAGTGCAAATGTATTATAATTACATTACAGTTCAAATCACTCCAAGCGCTTCAAACGGATCACCTCAAAATTTTACATAGTGGTTCGTTCTACCGATGCGCAGGGCAGCTTGAATTTACTTTTTCGAAATATTGTTTCGTTTCATTTTGAATCAATTTATGATGAACTGTCGATAAAGTAGAGCTTCTTCTTCCCCTTAATGGTAGCATTGCGACATGGAGAACTTCATCAATTAAAATAATGATGAGCTGAAAAGTCCAGGGTTGTCTCTTTATACAGCCTGACAAAACCACGCAGTCATACGCATAGCAGACGTTCTTATTCATCCCTCCCACTCTTTATTCACCGCCGTATGGGACGTTTGATACTTATCGCTCATTATATATTCTGCGAGTGATTTCCCTTGCTTCATATACCCTCTTCTCCGCTCGAATTTCTTTCTTTCCTCTCAGTCCCCTCAAACTTCTCTCTCTCTCTCTCTCTCTCTCTCTCTCTCTCTCTCTCTCTCTCTCTCTCTCTCCCCCTCCCCTTCCCCCCCCCCTTCTCTCTCTCCTTCCTTGCATCCTATTTACAGACCGGCCCGCAAAATTCAGTATTTACTCACACCTACTTGCGCCGAATTACACGTGTTTCGCGCAACTGGGGCATGCCGCAGCCGGGGCTCTCCTGCATGTATCGCATGTCATGTATGACTGTACTTATATTGAGCAAAAACGGAGCAAAACGGCGTGAGGCAGACCCGTCTGGCGATGCTCGAGGAGACACGAGCGACGAAGTGAGAGGAATAATCCGGTGAAAGATGTTGATTCGTTTTGCTTTATTTCAACCCTTCCACAAGCCGCGCAACGATTGTCTGAGCCCAAAATAAAGTGGCTGTGATTTGAAGCGGTGGGTGCGCCACAACTTGCGAAAGAAATTTGGATGAGCTCCGGAGGCTGTTTCCGGGGATAAAATACCCGCCACGAGGGAAATGGAAGAAGTTGTAGGAAGTTGTAGAAATTGCAGAAATAGGCGGGCGGAGCTGCAAACTCTCGGCGGGGAATAAGCGAATTAGCACAAATAAATGCAGCCCGTTGGATCGTTTGATAATCGTTGCCCGCAAGCGCACAACGATTTGTGGATCTCTCGGTGGATCTTACACTTCATTTGATTCTAATCGCAAAAGCAATTTCAATTTTCTGACAGGTGGGGGATATGCGAAAACGATCTCTGAAATTATCAGAAAATGTAACATTTGCGTAAGCGCCCTTCACACGCAGGATAATACGATGATAATCATCGCACGGGAACAAATTACGCGGAAGAGAGCGGAGAAGTGGTACAGTAAAGCCACTTCCCGAGTCGTCGAAAGCTTTGATCCGAGCTTTGATCTCTGTGCAGGGGCGGCAGTAAAGTTTTCGCGCAATGTGGTCTACAGCGTTTTCTCTCTCCATCTCTTTCCGCGCGAAAACACCTGAGCCGATGCAACAGAAGACGAAAATTGGAGTGAACGAAAGGATGATCCGCCGGCTGAACCGGGGGCGGCTCGAGTAACGACATTGTTTTCGCGGGACGCGCGCGGCCCGTGATGAAATCGTCAAGTTCTACGGCGAGCGAATTTGCGACTGTGGCGCAGACTCGGCTGCCTTTCCTTCTCCCCTGCTCATCTCCGGATAAGTCTCGAAAGTTCCGCGATTACCTCGCCCCCCCCCACAACCCCTTTTCCTCTTCCATCGCCGAGTCGCCGCGTCCGAATCACTCCGAAGAAATTGCGGGCCGCAGCGAATAGGCTCCGCCCGCAATCGCGGCCGAGGGCAAATCGAGGATCGAATTCCGGCGTCGCTGGCAGCTCATCGAGCGTGAATCTCCGCGCCCGAGCGCCAATCCCATGTTTTTCCGGAAGTGGCCGGTAGGGATATAGAGGTGCGCGGGTGCTAGCTCATGAATTCAATCCAATTGATCCGCAGCCCGTGGCCGGAGCGCCGGCAGCGCGCACTCGAGAGCGAACGTGACGAGAGAGCGAGACCGATGCTATGGTTCTATGTATGTTCACCGGGGGGTCCTCCTCGTCCCTTGCCTTCCTCTGTCTCCACACATACTTGCTGTAAAGCTAGGTATAACAGGCATGCGTTGGCAGATCAGCTTGCTCTCTACACTTGTCCCCAAATTGCTGGCGCGCCTCTCGCAGTGTAGCTGCCGAGCGTCGATCTGCGCAACTGCCTCCGTGCATAAGGATTTGCACGCATGCAACATCACCACGCCTAGCTTCGAGAATTCTGTACAGTGCCCCTTGACAGCGATCTGTTTTCAATATGGAATTTTACGAGCTTTCGTAGCATACAGCGATGCCTGATGAACCTTATGCAAATGCCGCCCGTAGCAAAGCGTTTCAGCGAGGGGCTCATACCACCTCAATCACCCTCAAAATTTTATTATCTGTTCCCCGAAATTACCGGTATTCTCAATAAAATGTTGGGATCTCGATCGGTTGTAGACATAATTTGAATGTGGTACGGTTGTGATCGTGATGTTTAGGAAAAATCCAGGATTGAGAGTTCTCGAAAGAGAGCAGGTCGGAAACGTCTTGTCATCTTCAAATTATCGGATACTTGCTGCTCTAGATTGTTACGGTACGGTCAAAATACATATTTGCCGAATCTTCACAATTATTTTTTAAACAAAAAAAATGTAAGACTTCGAGTTGGTCAGTGATTTTGATGAGATCTTGGAGTTTTCATCGAAATCACTGACCATCTTTTTGGGAATACTTTTTCTTCGCAACATCCGCAACAACCAAACTAAAGCCCTCCCAGGTCGGCAAGGAGCACGATTACATAGACATGGTATGAGTCGATGGACAAGATCAACTCAAGCGGTCGAAGCGTAAACGATGGAGATAGTGTATGATGTATACGTTACAAAATGGAGAATTTGCAGGAGGAGCGTATTGAATTTGTAAGTGATCGATCGCTGGCTCGTGAGCTCATTTCCATGAGACTGGCTGAAGCGCGTTCGCGTTTCTCAATTTACGTTGATACGAGATATTAGAGCCTGGCCAAGAATTAAATTATCGGACTTGGTCGGGCGCATGGTTAAATGGTCGCTGGGTCTCGACAGCAGCCAAGGCTGTAGTCTGCTTACAGTGAAGAGACTCGACGAGAGAGAGTCGAATAATAAACGCAGAGAGAAGATCCTCTCAAGCCCAAATTGCAGTGCCGCCCTCTTGCCCCGATTCGACGACGAGTCCTCTCGGTCCGCGCGAGTCTGCTCGAGCATCGAAAGCAATCCCCTTACCGAGTGGAGGAGAGCTTAGCCCGTTACAGCGTGCGCTCGAATAAACCAGCCCCCCGATTCCGCCCCGAGCGCGACCTTTGCATTCGTCATGCGAGACGCTGTAATCGAGATTAGGAGCGGCGCCGGCAACAATTAACCGCAGCGCGCAGCCCGGCTCGCGGTTCGAGTCGCGGTTGCAAGTACCACCGGAGCGCGCGTCCGGGCCATCGCCGACTTGCGGCCGAGCTGCAGGGGAGACCTTTGATTCCGCGAGTGGGAAATATCGCGTAGTTGCGAACAGTGGCGCGGCAGGGGTGGCGCGAGGGACGAGGCCGCGAGGAGGAACAGACGACGCGAGATGGGGCAAAGGAGCCGCGGAGAATTGCGAGGGTGCAGCGAGCTTCTCCCCGCTCGTGACGTCAGCCAAGCCGCTGGCTGGCGCGCGATTTGAAATGCGCCGTGCGCGCGCGCTCGCATCGCTCCCGGCCCTCTGTGGCCCGTCTCTCGGGCGCGTGGGCCGTCAGTCGCGCGCCGACCGTCGCCCCGCTCAGAGTATACGCGAGCCCCGGGAATCGGAGCGCTCGTCGCTTCCCATCCGCGTGTTGACGCGCGCTTGTTTACAGCGTCCAGGCCGGGGTGAACTTTGCGACAGTCGCGCGAGTTGCAGTTCGACTGGATGCGAAAACTCGAAGCTCGGGCCGGCGCACCGCCGAGTGTAGTTGGCAAACAGCGCTGATCGCTCGCGCGGGATTAGCGCGGCCCTTCGGAGCTTGCGGCCGTGGCGATACGCGCGCGCTGCAAGCTCGCTAAGCCCCGCCGAGATTCGAACTCGCCCGCGCCGCAATTCGTCAGCCAGATAGCCCGCCCAGCTGTCGGATCTCTGCACCAGCGCGGCCCAGCCTCTGTGTGTATTGTCCAGCGACAGAGCGCGCAACGAGTTTTGACGCCGGCCCGCGCTCCGAGGGACTAATCCGATCGAGCGCGCTTACAGCAGCCGCCGCTGCTTTACGAGGCTCGATTTCCACGGGCTATTTTCGCGCGCGCAGGACACCATCGGATGCTGTAGAAGCGGGCATCGCTGCATCGGCGGCCCCCCGGAAACAAGCTCCGCGGCGGAGCGCATTTGAATAATCGATTGGCATTGCCGCCGTTGGCACGAAAGAGCCGCTCGCTATCGCGCAGAGTGCCGCCGATACTCGTGTGCATCGCCGGATCGAGTGTATAGATAACGCCGCGCGAAATTCCGATATCGCCGCGTGGCTCAAGATCTGCAGGACCAGCGAGTCGCTCGGATTGGTGCGGTGATTCGAATGATTTTCAGTGCGCAGTGCCATTGTGCGACGCTCGATTTCGCTCGAGTGCGTTGGGAGAATGACGCCTAGTGCCGGCTCAAGTGCCGCGGAGAGAAAAGTGCGCGAGCCGTTATCGCCGCCAGCGTAGTTATGAGAGCTTTCCCGCGGCGCCGAGCGCATAACGTGTGATGCTGGAAAAATAACGAAAATACCATCGAGAATCGATAGCCCAACTGCAGGTCGGCGTTTATTTTTATCGCGCGCGCGCTGCACATGCGGCCGCTGTTGCTACCGTTGCCACCGTCGCCGCTGCTATGCTGCATGCGAGGCGCGGGGTGAAACTGAACGGCGAGGGTGCGGGCAGTGTTTTTACGGATGCGTGAGCCGCGCGCCACCGGCAAATTCCACAATCCGGAGCTTGCAGAGCTTGCGAGCATCCAGTGCGCGCCACGCTTGTCCCGGTAGCCAGTTTACTCCGCAGAGACAGCGAGCCGCAGATTGACTTTGGCGCAAGATGAAGCAAACTCACGAAGAATACTGACGCAGCCGCGAGTTGGAGAAGTCAATGGGCGGGACTGTTGGCGTCGAGCGGAGTCAAAGCCCGTCACACTGGAATATCGGATTGGCGATGTGCGCCCGGAAGGCCCTTCGAAATCGAATCCCGTCCCGCCTCAATTAGGGAAGAATTGGACTCGTTAGCGGCCGTTACCCCGTCGTCCCATTTCCTCGTCCGGCGGAAATACCGGCACCTGCACAGAAGAAAAGTTGTGGAACGAGCGAGAGAAGCGCGTCGCAGAGGTGTATAGGATGGACCGGTTCTCGCCGATGCGAGCCGCGCCAGTGCGGTGGATAGATAATTCGAGCGCTTAATTGGCGGTTGCGCGAAAAAAGTCGGCGATGATCGTGATCCAGGGCAGGAGCGACGCCGGCGCGGGCTGCGGAGTCAAGGCGATTGTCCTGCTGCTGAGCCTCGTCGCGGCCGCTTTGGCCGACAATTTGGGTAATGTATCACCGCTCGCTCGGGCAATCGCTCACGCGTAACTGTTGGCCTTTTGTCGCGCTGAATTTTGATCACCCCCCACGAACGCGGCCCACCAAGAATGCCCGGATCGCCGTGTGAAAGGAATTTGGCCGAGCTTCTCTATAACATTCCCGCCAGCTTGACTATGCTGCCAGCTCTCGGTTTTCCGCGAGCTTCTTCTTTCTAGATGAATATTGCCGGAGAGAGGAATGATCGGATAGCCGATAATAATCGAGAAATCGTGAATAATTCATGGCGACGCGTGAGTCAGTGACGTTTCACACGATGATCAGTTCAATAAGCTCCAATATCGACGACTCATTTATGCTGATTTTTTTTTCATAATATAAATTACTTTATATCCTGATCTGCGAGCTGTCTTCTATATTCAAGATTTTTTATGTTTTCACCGATCTTCAGGAGAAATTGAGATTTTTGCAGAGATCGGTTATACGAAGATCTGATCGATTTTTCGATACTCTTGCCTATTCTCCGTTTTTTAGCGTTGGATCAAATCGATACGTTCAGTTAATACTTGTGATAGATTTGAGGATCTCCGTGGAGAAAATTTAGAGGAACGAGTATTCTGAAGGTACTTTCAAGTTACCGATGGAAACTTGATCAAGAGAAAAAACTCACATGGGGAGTACATAGCTCGAGATGAAACATTAACGACAGCTTTAAATTAGTGAGTTTTGGAGCTTTTCCTCAAAATTGCTATATGAATTCAGATCTATCAGCAGGACTCCACACAGGTTGAACAACAATTTTAGGCAACTAATTGAATCTATTTTCCTATCTGTTGCCAACACATGGGATGAAAAAATTAAAAATATCTCAGAGAAGCATAATAAATCCCTAAGCCAGAACAAAATGGATAAAAGTTTTATGAAACGTGTCGAGTAGATGAGTATCCTATCATGCAACTCTCTTAACTAATGCTAAAATCGATTCCCTTCGTTAGCCCGTAAATATCGTCATTGACGAGGTCTTTGATGAAAGTGCTTTACTTATCCTTAGCATTCGCTGAAAAGTGGACATTTCCAAATGACACGTTCAATCACATATTAACGAAGTGAAAGAGGACTTTCTCGAGCTTGATTCTGAATCCAGTATTTTCTGACTGTCATTTTCATGAACATTGCACAACGGCATGGGTAAATAATGAGGATCAGGAAGATGTTGCGTGATTTTCCATCAGTGATGAGTCTTTAAATTCTAATCCATCGGCTTTGTACAGTCCTCGAACACGTGAACTACTGTTTGAATTTTTCATCGAATGAACTATAGTGTATGTTTCTAATCCTGAAGTCCTTTCGAATATGATGAAAATTTTGGTGATAGCAGAATTGTATACAAATATCAACCCACCAGATGGGAAGTCAGGTCAAACTTTCGATAAATGATGACGAAAATGCATGTTCATGCAAGTATCTGAAAATCACAAATGGATCTTCATGATGCTTAATAACTATAATTTCTACGCGAATTAGGTACATTTTTGCAATGAATTTCCTTTTTGTTCGCGTGGCTCGCGAAAAATCTGTTCTTCTTGCAGAAAACTTTACAGCTGCTTTGGTGCCACCAGGACATTGGCACAGAGTGACCAGAGAGCGATAGAAATTTATTCAGATAAAATGTAAAAATTGTGATTCAGTGGCTCATCGGATGGCAAGTAGCGAGAAATCAATCATTTATCCCTATTTATTGTTCCGATCTTGCGAACTCCAATGTTTTTGAGGTATCTGGCGTCAAAAACTAAAGTTAACGGATATCACTGATAATCGCTTATAAATACGAATGAGCAATTTGATCAACGCTTTGGCTCCCATAACGTACATTGCTCGAGACTTTCCTCGTGATATCTTGCACAAACCGTTTGATTGAAATCTGTAACAAATTCAATAAATGTCCGATCATCTTGGAAGAAGCATCATTTTTTATCGTACGAAATACCAAGAAATGACAGGTATATTTTTAGATCCTTCATATCTACCATTCCTCTCCCAATTTTATCATCCCTGCCAATGTCATCATGTATTATTAATTATTTGTGCCCACTAACTTTCAACCCTGGATCTCGGATCTAAGCGTGTTTACAGCGCGCGTATACAGATGCTTTGTATCGATACATGGTGAAAGATGCTGTTTCCAACAATTCAGGTTGACGAAGAATTTCGTAGGTATTTTACTAGCTGACTTAAACTAGTTTTTCACTTTCGTTTAAAAAATGATGTGACTCCAAATTTTTGTATTCGTGGAACTGAAATAACTACACTCAACTCCACTGGAATTGAATATATGGTACCTAATTTCCAAGGGTTCTGGAAGAAGATTCAAAATGAGGTACGTTGGATAGTTACGATATGCGTCAGAGTTACAGTCACAAGTTCAAATATTTTCGATGGGGAGAACCGTGTTTGACAAAATTGAATTTCCGTCTTTGTATAAGTGGAATAGTTCAGCTCAACTCGAGCAACATTGAATGTACCTCAGCTCATTATGAATTCCTTCCAGGAAATATTGAAATGAGCACATGTACATTTGAAAATACTGAGCTACGTCAAAGTTGAAGGCTCCAGAAGCTTAGTTGGGCATTAGTGGGAGCAGTTTACCTCACGTCTAGAAAATCTTAGAAAAACCCCTGTTTTTGTGCTCGGAGTATGCTGACTTCGAATAAGGAATCAACAGATTTCGGACTGGACAAAAAAGAAATTCTGTTATACTTTATTTTCACGTGGTACCTGCGCAGGCGTCACTCTGATTTTCATCAGGTATTGTGGCATTGTTTCTATCTACGTCCTCTTCATCTCCAAAAGATAATGTAGCTCATCAGTCGTGACTTATGCGAGAAAAAGTTGACCATGGTCCAGTTCCCAAGAGTTACAACCATTTTGATGCATTCCCAGTTGCCAAAAGCACGGAACCTATACCATCAGCTTATTTCTCCACTCATACGAAAATAGTCCTCACAAAGTAATTGGGTACGAGCATTAGGTTTTTCCCTCAGATTTATTTTCATTGATAATCCAGTAGGTGATAATGAGGTCGCGATTATATGAGCTTTTCCCCTTTATCGAGGACTTCCCGTCGACTTTTTCGCTCTCGGATTTATCTTGGGACCAGCTAATGAGGTGCACCTAGAACTACCAATCTACCTCGGAAGGTGAGTCCAGTGAACGAGTCTCTCTGATTGGAACTCATTAAAGTAAAAATGATCTGACCCAGAAAGGCGGACGATAGAGGAAAGGGTTCTCGGAAGAATGAGATACTCGACTGGCTCGGTAAATTCTTGTCAGTATGATGAGAGAGCGGGGAAGGAAATGAGCAACGGAATCGTGTTTTACAGGGCAAATTGAGTGGAAGCGCGTTATGAGAAAATCCGCCAGGACGCGATCTCGACGCGCCTCGCTGGTCCACGCTCTAATAACTCGTCTCTTTCCACGTGGGCAAACGTTCTTCTGTTTATCATCGCTCTCATTCGACGCGGACGTTATATGCCAAACGTTTCGAACTGCATATGCAAGCAGAGAGCGCTACCGTAAGCGCGATAATGGTAATCAAAGTGATTGCGTTCACGATGGGCAGCAGTGGAGTGATGTCACCTGCATCTCTCGATTGGAGACCACTTCGGCTAATCTTGGAACACCGGGCGAGTGCGTGAATCAACAAGGGTGCGGATAGCGCCGGTCGCCCTGATGTTGTCGCTCTTGCCCTCGCTCTCACCTGCATGCTCCACATCGTCATCCATGAATCACATTATTCAAATTCCTCCGTAATCGTGTCGCCATAAAGCGAGCTCGGCTGGATACTCCTGAAGCGATCAAAGATGCGGCTTCTGAAGCATATCGAGCGTGTTGAGAGAATATTTCCGAGAATGTTCGGTCGGTTGAACGCACCACCCGAGCTACCGAGATTTATTTGATCATGTTATGAAGAATGGCGGGATGGAAGAAGAAAGCGAGGATATATTTTGCAAAATCGAATTATTCCGGCAGAAGGCCTGCGCTAGTCTCTGATATCATGGCAAGGTTTCTCCGGACAGCCCAAGGAATCATGAGTGAGAGGCACTAATCCCAAGTATATTATTCGCGACGCCGCCAGAGTAGGCCAAGCTCGCAACGTACAATATCATCCGCGGGAGGAGGATCAAATTCTCATCGGGACGAAGATATTCCTTCAAACAACTCAACTTGGACGTTACGTACGTATAGGCGAGAGGCTCGAGAGCCGGACTTGGGGGCGCGAGGTACCCTCTAATGCAGACATCGATCACTGTCAACTCGTGCCGGCAATAACGTTTGGCCAGAGCTTGAGCTGTTGTTGTAGCCGCTATCGCCACGCCAAGCCTGCTTCGAGTAGAATTCGCTTACCTGTTCAATACCGCTCGATCAGTCGGAAAGATTGACCTGGAAAATCATTCGCTTATTAACGCCTCGTTAGAATTTCTCCTCTCGTGCCCAATTAGTTACAAGGTGGATTTACGCTCTCCTCAAAACAACTCGGAACAATCGATTTTGAGATAAAGTATCGTCAGAATAGACCAAAATAGATTTCATCAATTTGCAGCCATTGAGCCTCGTTATGAAGCCTCTTACAATAATGATTAATCTTGATATACTATCATCTCTGCATTAGCCCGAAGCTGTTAGGCGCGCGACGCAAGGGTAAACTTCGTTTGGGGGACGAGCCCATATTCCCCTCCCCTCGGGAGATGGCGCCGGTGTATATTCATCATGCAAATGATTCGATATTCATGTTTCATTACTCATCGGCGGGGTTAGAGGTACACCTAAAATTGATACTCGAGTGTAACTATATGCTCATCCCATTACGTAATTTTATCGTCTTATCGACGAATTGCGAGTTTTCTCGCTATTGATACCTAGATGCAGAGCATGTTGACGTTAGACGCGCATTGTATCGTTCATTGAACAGTTTATTTGATCATCTGTGCGGGGAAATGTCTTTTACACAAAGACCTTCGACTGCTATTCACAGCTTATCCTAATTGATATTCATAGCACTCTTACCCTCGCTCTTACCTATATCGCAACTTTGGACATAATCTTCGAGCAATTGTTATATCAACCGTATCACTGAAACTTGCGTATTTTGTGTTCAGGTTTACCTTGGGGACTGGAAGCTCGAGAAGAATATCGGAATGCACAGCTTCCGTGCATTTCCTTGTAATTTTCACGACAAAAAGGATTTCTTAAAATACTGTGTAATTATTGATGGGACTCAGATGCATTAAGAAGTCGATTTTAATTTGATTCAAAATTAATCGCTTGTCTAATCCACACAATAACATCTTCACTTTAAAAGCAAACTATCACGAGCACAAGCAAACTTCAAATTCAAAATATTTCTCGAACCTATTTCATTTCTCAAGTTGAAACTTCTCAAATTGAGATAGGAATCCGAGCAAATTTTCTCCATTCCTAGTAGTTCATTTCTCAAATTGAGAAATTATCCAAGGATACTAGAGATTTTTTGCTCAAAATGAGAAAAATTACTTCTTACACGTTCAAAATGAGAAATATTCCACGACTGAGAAAACAGTAGTATTCAAATGGAGAAACAATTTTTCTCAAATTGAGAACGCAACAAGAAATGCCGATCGTATTATCATGAGACTCAATTTGGGAGCTGGAAAAAGCAAATTTCATTGAAGAGTTATGGGCATCAAGCTGCTCTCATAAAGCTACACTCGAGCGCAGCTACGTACTCCATCCGTGCCGAATACTGCCGATGGAACTACTCTTCCTTGCCATGACAGCATGATCTTGATTCATGTCAACCTTGACCCTTCCGGAGCAATGCCCCCTCTTAATAACTAGCTCCACGTTTGCTGGATGATCCGAATTATTTTTTAGCAATTTCCTCTCTTTGCAGCTATCTAAGCCCCACATGAATCTCCTATTTTCTATAAGTATCTCATGGGCTGTCTGAAGTAGTCACGGGAGATCAAATCAATTCACTTCATTTGCAACGGCGACTGCTGTTTCAGATAAGTTCTTCATGAATTTTTGATTGTCTACTTCTCAACGAGACTGGTCAAGAAAGGAGGTCGATATTTTTGAGCTTGCGAGAAAGGTGACAATTTTGAATACGCCCGTGAGCTCTTGTCGTTTTCAATAAATTCTTCCGCGATTCTCTTTCGACCAAAGTATCATCAGATCAAACTCTAAACTCATATGTTCTGCGAAGAGCGATTTCACGAAATTGATGAGCCCTTTTCATTCCAGAAACATTGCCATCCTCGGACAATCAAACCTTCTCTCATCAACCTTTATACTCAGATTATTTCTCATTCTCATGTCCTCCGTATCGCAATGGAAGAATGGAGATTGCGATTCGACGAAAGATTGATCATGACATTTTTTGATGGAATTTGAATCGAATACAAAAATGTAGATCGAGCAAAACACAATATCTTGAAATGAGAAATTCTCTTTCTTATTATGAGAAGTTTTTCCCGGGAGGCATTAATTTTTCAAAATTGCTCACTCTCAAAACAATAGATCGCGCTCCTCGTTTTGAGGAATCCTTTTTGCAGTGTCCTTGGCCCAGTAGTTCGCAGTATCCTAAGTTTACGCTCTGCGAGGTCGAAAATGAACGATAAAGGTTGAAAATGTCGGCCCCATGCCCTATTT
Organism: Eretmocerus eremicus; assembly: GCA_030522705.1. Classification (NCBI taxonomy): domain Eukaryota; kingdom Metazoa; phylum Arthropoda; class Insecta; order Hymenoptera; family Aphelinidae; genus Eretmocerus; species Eretmocerus eremicus. The sequence goes on from JAPYYZ010000864.1 coordinate 13,456, forward strand.
TCAAAGTTTTAACAGGCTTCGCTCTGCTCTTGCTCAGCGATGATAAGACTTACTACTATAGTCCAACGAATTTTCGTTGAAGTATGATATTTATATCAACAATTTCTGTTAATTCCACGGCTGAAATGGGGGTCAAAGATTTTGAAGTATGTATTTAAATTGAGTAAAATGATACTTTGGTCAGTTCCGTACCCACCCTGTTCCACCCGTAAAGAACAACTCAAATCTTCTATAACAATATTGTTAACGGATATCAGTTGGTAAAAGTTTCTTCCCTATACACCATATTTACAGCATCTCAGATAAACCATGTTCACTTGACTCCAATAATTTGGGCGTAACTTTCGACTCTGAACTCAATTTCGATAAATACGTTGATGAATAGGTCTCAAATATATTCAAGAATCTTGGATTTATCTGCCGTAACACTTGCAATTTCTCAAATCCACACTCACTGCTTTATCTCTATAGAAGATTGGTAGTTCCGTTCCGAACATAAGCATCCATTATTTGGATTCCACACTCGGGATACCAAATATCTGAATTAGAGTCGGTCCGGCGTAGATTCCTTAGAGCTATCTCGTACAGAACTGAATCTCTCGTGTACAGTTTCGATCAAGATTCTAGTGGCATCTCTCGTAGATATAATGCCAATATCATTCCTGCACAGTCAAATCATCTCACAACTTGAGAGACATTGCTTTTGCTTGGAATACAGTGAATGATGAAGTGCACTGTCCTTTCATTGCCTCTTAATTTCGAGCATAATTTAATCGATACCCTGTTCGAAATTTGAGACCGCTGCATGTTGATACTTTCAGCAGCAATTAGAGAGCTTTAACTTGGTTGTTGCGAGACTTAGGTGAACGTGAAATAATATACACTGCAATGTGAGGATTTACATATCTCATTTTGAAGCATTGTAGAACGTGATCACTGAAGATCAATCGAGACTTGTTCAAATTGAATCCTGAGCTCTATTTCAAATGTAGAAAGAGGTGGTGATATTGACTGCTTCTCTCTTTATCTCGACTTTTGTTTGAACATTTGTTGTAATAGCTACATTACGTTTATCATACCCAATAACACAAAAAAATACAGAGAGATTTGTTAGTAGTAGATTCCTCCTGCATAAACATCGTTCAACCTGCTGTTCTGTGATGGGAGCATCCCTTGATATCACGCAAGGATTTTCCACCATCAGGGTTACGACATTGAAGAAGATTTATTTGCTTTCTCGCGGCCGAGATTCTCGTGCGAAGCAGAACGGGCTTGGGTGTTGAAATTTCAGAGAATCGTGGAGATTTGGCAGCATAAGTGATTTTAGGCTGAAATATAAGCTCCAGATTTTGTATACAGTCCACATTGACCTCACAATTCTCGCGAATGCTTGTCAAATTATAGTTTCATGACACTCAAGTGAGAAAGTACCTGATTTTCCGGATCCTGAAATACCTGTCAAGGTCGGTATCGGGTGACCCCCCCCCTTCCTTCTCTCTCTGTATTCGTTATCAATGTTATAAAATAGATATGACATACTGAGATATCGACTATGACTAATTCGTCTATACGATCGTATTAAAATATCAAAAGTATCAGCACCTCGACAAATATCAGAATTCTATAAAAACGCCAATTATAACATCACAAAAATTGTGGAATATGGCGCAGATTTCGTGCAATACAGTAAAATCGATTTCATGCACGCGAATCGAGCTTTTGTCATCCGTTGATTCGTTTTGAGACCACTTCTGCTCGGACCCCGACTGTATACGCGTCTCGCTGGTTCGGAAACGAATGAAGCGAATGGCTGTTACAATTCATCCAATTTTCCGGCTGGTTGAATACGAGCACAGCGTGCACATTATAATAATCCTGTGGATGCGAAGCACCAAATGCGACATCATCATCGTTCAGTCGTGACGTTTGGCCACTGCTCCCACGCGCATTTGACCTCGGTATACACCATCCGCACGATTCTTCCCTCACTCACTTGCTGCTTATGCGTTGATTCTGCAGTCCTGCAGAGTGTGCCCCAGAATCGACTTGATATACTTTATCCGCACAAAATGTACTGATTGCAAAGTGAATGAAAGATGATTGCGAAACGAGAGTGATCGATATGGGATGCCAGTCTGGGAAATTTACAAGGTGATCACTATTACAATCATTTATGCTGATGACATTATTGCCTTTGCAGTGGAAACAGATAGGTTTGCCACCAGGATGAACGAGTCGGCGAATTGCCAGAGATAATTTGCATTATCGTTCAATATCCCGCGATCGCTGGCGAGTGATAACATCGAGCGTGTTCTCGGGTCACATCGTCGGTGAATAGAATCTACGTACATCCAGGTGCGGAGGACGCTTCATTATTCAGTCAAAATTTTTTAGCCGCCCGTCAACCTTGTTATTGTTCGTCCACATCGACCGATTGTCGCATCACTGCACGCCGATGATATCGATAAGGCAGTCAATTAACGCAAACGAGTGTGAGCGATATGCTTAAAACGTTGGAATGCGTCCAACTACCGCTGGAAATTGATTTTTGAATCGCGTAAATGTGTCGAGCTCCCGCAATCGCGAGTTTGATCTGATAAACTCCACATTTTTATTCGTAATTTGATCGGGACTTTTGAAATAATTTCGAATTTTCGCCAATCAGCGTAACTCAAAATTTTTTCTTTATTGAACCACAACGGTTGGAGAATCCAGTTGTGGAAGAGTAGATTATATCGCTTCCCTGAAAACGGAAGCGAGTTCAGGCCCTAGGACGTGTTGTCGACCGAGCGTGGCGAGGGAGACATGTCCTAAGACCATCTTCACGATGAACGACCATCTTTATGATGAATCAAGGTTTTTTCATGCATGATCTTGTAATTCATCGCTCTATGTACACGATTGAACTTTAATCATATCAGCGTGCATATAACGACGCGCAAAAAGTTGGATTCCATGACATTTGTGACTCGGTTGGATAGAGCGTAGGATATATTACCAAAGAAATGAAAGTTCACTGTACAGTGATAAGAATATTTCTCTTTCACTGAGAAAGTCTCCTTGTTAAGAGAACTTTGAAGCCAAAAGAGATTCTGCCGTCGAAAGAAAGTTAGAATAGAAAGATTTCCATTGAATCATGCCTGGATCATCGTAAGTTCAAACTCCATAACTACCTAATATTATTAACCCAGTTTTTAAATAGAGTCAACATTGTTCGGAGTTGTGAGCTTATTCGAATGTGATGATGCACCTTTTTCGTAGAATGTTCCTTCACGAGGAGTCGAGATGAGAAGTACTCTCCTCATACAGAAATGTACAGGAAATCGTCAAGGGCATTGTTTGAGTATCCACAGTATCGACGTAGTGCAGTTTCTGCAAATTCTCGGTTACGTGCGAGAAAATTGATCATAATGGAAGTTCAAGACCCAAGCTTTGAATTAGTTTCCATAATTCTTATTTTACCAAGGAATTGGTAAGGAGCATTTTGAGATTGAAATTATACCTTTCTATGGATATCGATGGGTTCCAGCTTTTGCAAATTGTGGTCCCTCGCCTCATAATGCAAAAAAAGTTTACGTTGAAAGGCTCTGTGAAAACAAATTCTTTAAGTCAGGTCACTAGGCTTGCTGACTTTTTTATCCGAATTTTCGGTGGTCCGATTATTTTTTTCACATAATCCTTATGAGAACTCTGAGAAATATGGAAAATCAAATACTCTGGAGTCAGAAGATACTTTACTTCCAGTTCATACCCAGATTCAAGCACGCGTATACACTTGCGTAAGAGTATTTGCTGAATTATGACACATCTGGATTTTATCACCAGTCTGATCAGATTAGAAGAATTTTTTTTACAGTGGGGAAGGAAATAATTTGCGCTTTTAAGATGGTCCGCAGAATCGATTCTGTGCGAGAATCTCCAAGTGCATACGAGATAGGAAGTGCCCGACGAATAATCTTAATATACCATATGGCAGAATTTAATTTTTGTCGCTTTCATCAACAATTCTGGCATATATACACATTGACATTATTTACGACGTGAAAATAAATGAGTATACGTTAGTGGTTATCATGTTCTCGTATATTATAAACGACTACCGTGTTGACAGCTCATTTTCACTATTGACCCGGAAGAATCCGAAAGATTTGGGTAGAATCTTTCATCCCAATTCTCACTTTGATTTTTCACGTAAATTTGATTTTGAAATCAATTTTGGGCATGATTGGCCCCGGAGTAGGCAAAAAGCCCCCCTAATGATCCACCAAAAATTGACTTGCGTGACAAGCGCTCTGGTATCGCTTATTCAAGTCGATCACTGACAATGAGCCATTGGTCATTTCTCAATTTTAAACATATAAATAGGAAACTAACAAACATGCTCTTTTTTCACGTTGTAACGGTTTTTGTTTCTATGAAACATTGGAGCTGGAGATTACTTACGCAGAATATTAGTTTCCGGAGCAAGTTCATGAAAATGTTTTGCATGCACCGAGCAATATGAGGGTGATTGTTTTGAGTTTGAACCAGATGCGAGAGAGTTTACAGAGCAAGCAAAACCCTTTACGAATGATCAGAAAATTTTGTGTACTATTGTCAGCATCTGAATGAGAGTTAATGGAGAAAACATCGAGTCCAGTTGGAAAATACACTGTGGAAAGGTGGTTGAAAATTCAATCAGAAATGTTAACCCTTAGGATGAAAATTCAACCACGTAGTTGAAAAAAATCGAACCACTTGGTTGAATTGACGTTCCACGAGGAGACTGTGTAAATTATTCGATCAGAGTTCATGTCACAAAACTATCCGATTTTTTGGTCGGGTCGTTGGGCTAGACTCCCAAGTCAATGTGTTTGTCAAGCGCGCGGTGCGCAAAAATACCTATGATCATAGACGAACATCTCCGAAAATTGCCAGGTTGATCATATATGTCTGAAGCTATAAGCAATAGCACTAGTGTTTCATCGGTATCATAGAGATTTTAAAAAATTCAACCAAGTGGTTGGAAAATAACTTTAACCACTGGTTAAACTTACAGTATATACATTGTTTATAATGGAGTATTATACAAAATGCTCACTTTATCTCATTCTATTGATCATTGTTGAAGTTGATAGGAATTCATATTGGAGAAAGTAATTGAAGCGTATATCGTTACATGATTAACCAAACTCACTTTGCGCTTACTCTTCGAGTCACGCCTGCTTTTCTGCGGGCAATTGGTGGTTTGTCACATGTCTACTAATCATGCATGGACTGGCCAAATTGCAAGCAGCATCTCTAGTACACCATACGCTAATGGTCGAATTTCTTGCGCGCAACCTGCAATTTGTGCTTTAATTTGTCGTCAAAGGTAGACAGATGGCAAGGTAAAGAATTGAACCGCCCGGCGGAGTCACTCAGTTTTCCCGTAATTGTCTGCGTGGATGACAAACTTTGCGAAAGTTGAATCGGATTATAGGGTCTTACTACCTATAAACTGTAAACCTGTAATACTTTTCGAGACAAAACTACCTAGTTTTGTCTCAGGAAGTATTAATTCAAGTAGATATTTTATGAAGTAAGAAGACTTTTGAAAGTTCAGAATATTAAAAACATGAGAAAACAGATTCAGAAGAGAATTCGATTCGAGAGTCATTCTGTTTTCAATGATTGATTGAAGTTATGATCATTCGAATTAATTATCGCAGCTCTTGACATTCAACAATACCATTCGACAACATTGTGGGGACTTACCATCTTCCCGGATGGATTTGTTTAGAATTATTCTTGTATTTTTGAAGCACTGAGTTAATTGTAAAAACGTGGCGAAGAATTTTGCCTCTTGAATCTTTTGAGGGAATAAAATTGTGAAGGAACA